>NSDO01000462.1:22943-38349 GCA_002286825.1 Lagenidium giganteum
AAGCCAGACAGTAACGTTGACGGCCCAAGACGCGACAGCGAAGAAGTCCTTGGCGAGAAGTACCCGTACAGAGAGGCCATCGGCGCTCTCTTGTATCATGTCAACGGTTTGCGCCCAGAAGGCGCTTTTGCCGTGAGCGTGCTTGCATGTACTCATGAGAACCCATCAAACGACATTGGTTTGGCATGAAGCAACTCCCCAAATATCTGGCAAAGACCAAGGATTACGGTTTGTTGTATCGTAGAGTAGATCAATCAAATGGTTCCTCCAAATTGATTACTGACGATGTATGCGGCTACGTCGATGCAGGATATCTCTCAGACCCACACAAGGCCCGTTCGCAGACGGGATATGTGTTCATCACCGCACATGCAGCTATTTCGTGGAAGTCAACTAAGCAAACACTCGCAACGACGTCCGCAAATCCGACTGAGATTGTCGCTCTCTAGGAAGCGTGCTGCGAATGCGTCTGAATTCGACGATTAATCCAGTTTATCAGAAAAGGCCTCGGTGTTCAAGACGATCAACTTTCAATCTAGATCTACGAGGACAACTCCGCGTGCATAGCCCAAGTTCAGCAAGGCTACATCAAGAGTGATCGGACGAAGCACATCGATCCTAAGTTCTTCTTTGTGCACGACCTCAACGGCAAAGAACTTAGCGTTGAGCGAGTTCCCTCGGACAAGAACTTGGCCGATCTCTTCACCAAGTCTCTTGGAAGAACCAAGCTTTGGGATCTAACCCATGGCCTAGGCATGGCACGCCTGTAGCTAGTGTAGCTTGTGTAGCGAGCTGTTTGTTTCCCTCACCACGACGTCTGTCTGACGGAGAGTTTTTCCCAGCGTAGAATGTATCTAGGTTTAGCGTAGAGATCTAACGCTCTGGCAGCTCCTCCGGCAATGAGTCCGCCGATGAAGATGGCGACAAGGAGATGAAGGACGTCTCGCCGCCCAAGATCATGTCGTTTGCCGGTACCAAGCGCGAAGAGCAAGCCAAGCTGCGAAAGGAGCGCGTCAAGCGCCGCAAGCTGAGCTCGCGCGTGGTCAAGCGCTGAGGGGGAGTGAAACCGACAGAGCCATGGCGAGCTTATGTGCAAGCCATGGCCAAGCCACAAATGGTGGATTGCTGTATAAATAGCAATCACCTACCATCTAAACCCACCACCCACCAGCCGTGCAGGTGTTTCCCAGGCCGGGGTGGCTGAACCCTTCACGGATTTGTTGAGTTGTTGCGGCTTCAATGACTTCACCATCTGTTTACAGAGTCCAGCGTTGAACTCACGACTTCAACCTCAAAACATTTCATTCATTCCAAGTTTTTCCTACCACTGATCACTTCATATACTATATATTTCCAAAATTTTAATATATAATACTGTATACGACGTTATGAGCGAGATAACAAGAGAACAATGGTGTATTACGAATATCTAGTTTTTTTATCTTCTAATGGAATACATCCAAGCTAGTTCTTCAAAGCAGCCATTCAAAGCGTCGCCTTCGCTCTTGACGCAGAAATATGAGTCGGAATCGATGAAACCGACCTTCGCTCTTGAAATGCAGTGGTAGATGCCTTTCTTCTTGCTTCGAAGGGACGCCAATGATGAAAATACTGAGTGATGGCTTCCCGCCATTTATCTTTCGACTTCTTCATGAAGGTACCGGTTTTGTTCAGGAGAATGAGGTCGTAGCCTCGTTTGCTTAGCGCGACTTGAAAGATGTCATGGTGTTCACCAGGACACTTGAGAGCTAGGTCTTGGAGTATCTCAGCCATAATGGCTGGGGTAGTGAAGTCGCGCTGTTGCAGCGCATTCTTCACACTATACAAACAATATGCGTACCTCTCTGATAGATGGTTTTGATTCTGGCATTCAACGCGTTGTCGAGTCCAATGCGACGCTGGCACGGCCACCGCCAACTGCGTGGTAGAATGCAAATGATGCAATGCCCATGCAGGACTTCGTCTTGACCACGCAGTGCAGCTGGCAACCAACGAAATAAAAATCCAGTAAAAAATATTCTGTGTTCCATTTGCTAATGTACAGAGAAAACTCGTCTAGAAAAGAAAAATATAAGTAACATTCATGCCGTTTGAGGTTCTAGCAGTCAAGCATTCCAGATTGGGTGGGGCTGTGAAGGCAAACGCAATCGAGGTGAATGCAAATGCACACCACAGTTAATTCTCTGCAGTATAACATGTATTTGGTGTCTGAGTTCCCTCGATGAACTTGTTCAACCACACATTGAATTCCCTCGTACATCTTAAGCCTAGCCACTGCGTTGTTTGTGTTGTCGGGTAAGCGCCTGAAGTTTGGCGAGACCATGCAGAGGGTTTGTGAAGTGGGGTGTGGTTGTGTTCCCGCCCCCACAGGTCATTGCTGTGATTGTATTGGTGTGGTGTGCCAGCGCACAGTGCTTTATATTCAGTACTCTGCAATACCTACCAGTATTTGCTGTATTATCGTATTGAGGAAGGCGTATTAGGGGCTTGAGGTCGTCATTATCTCGTCCCGTACCAAAACGACTAACCCCAATAGGAGCAAAATCAAGCAATTTGCCTGGTTTAGCAAAACACGTTATCATTTCCTACAGGTCGATTATATTTTCGATGGAAATTTGGTACTTCAACCTGGTCCTGAAAATTTCGGTTCGGTGGAAAATGGCTACGCAGGGGTCCTCCCGAGGCTTACTAAGCCGGTCAATTTTTGACCAATCGGGGCGGGGACAGAAAGTTAAATTGAGGCTGTCGTGCGCGAGGCTGTTTGCTTTACGTTTGCTTCCCGTGACAGCGCGGCGGCAGTGGAAGGATATGGTTCACAACCAGAAAGCTACCGCATTGCGTCCGTGCAGCATCACCGTTTTGACGGCCATGCTGCTGGGGGCGCAGAAAGCGCAGGCAATCGCGACGTCCACTTCGAGGCGCCATACGAAGGCAACACAAGAAGATCGAAGCGAAGGTGACAGCGTCAATGTCACCGAAAGCGACCGCAACAGTGACAGCGGCAGTGCTGACAGCGGGGAGGTTGAGATTGTTAAGATCGTCGCTAAACGAACGAGAGGAGGGCAACGGGAGTTCAAGGTAAAGTGGGCTGGCGACTACCCCGATTCGTGGGCACAAGATGTCTCGGACGACGCGCTCAGAATTTGGAATGAAAAGTGGGCCGAACAGCACGCACAGACGGCAACCGCTCGCAAAGACGCCACGCGAGAGACAGCATATCGGAGATGCTCGTGCCAAAAAACAGCGCCGTGTCGATGCTACGGATTCACCATCGACCTCGAGCAACGTTGAAGACAAGGATGCGAAAGCCCAATCACCTCCGCCAGTATGTGCCGTCTGCGGTGAGCACGACGGTGTCGGCGAAGCATGCTCTGAGTGCTCAGCGCCTATGCACCACTATTGAAGTTTGCAAACGCCTACAACTTGTCCGCGATGGTGTTGCAGTCCTCGAATATGACGGTGACCCGTGTTATTGCAGCACAGCCTGCTACCGACGGAAGATTGGTGAGGGGAATGTTGAAGATGTGGACCAGCCAAATTCTAGCTGCACTGAACGCGTCAACGAGGAGAATCTAGTTGGTCGCTCAGTGGCATTTTCTCCGGCAGCGAAACCATGGATGGATTCGTCGACGAAGTCGGGGATGTCGAAGAAAGCATACCGGATGGTTAGGTCGACACGTCGGTCGGATGACGCGCAAGCTGAAACGAGACCAATTCGAGATCCGGTGGGCAAACACAAGTTTCCAGTCCGCCGAGCACGTGCACACGATTCCTCGCCACAACGTACTCGCTGGTATCGACAATCTGGCCAAAAGGATTGGCAATGCCATGCACAGCGAGCCCTGGGACGCACTGTGCAAGGTGTACACCAAGGAAGCATTTGACAACGTTGATATCACGGTGACTTCCAGGCTGTCGACGAGCAAATGCTGCGTTACCGAGCGCTAGAGGCTCACGTTTACACAATGGACGATGTAAAAGAAATTCCATCGCTGGATTTCTCCACTAACGCCACACGAGATGCTCCAAATGACCTATATGAGCATCCGTCGCCACAACAGGATGATCCGGCGGCACGCAAAGTTGGGAATCAAAGTGATCAAACGCGGACTTAAAGCCTTCATCTCGACATCGCTTCGAGCATTCTGCTACCGCCAGATTTCTTGCTTATCTCCCGATCCCATTCTGGAAAAAGGTAGTGGAGGAGACAAACATGAAGTGTAAAGAGCTCCACGTATCGCAAGTGTGTCTCGACGATGTGATGAAGTTTCTAGGCATCATGTTCTACATGTCTCTTTCGAAGAAGGGCTGTACAAGAACTTCTGGGGTGAACAGCCGGAGGAGACGATTTTCGGACAGGAAATATGCGGGGGACGGATCGAGAACGCTATGTCGTTGCGTCGATTCAAGCACTTTCGCAAAGTGCTGACATTGCCGTTCATTCAAGCGGATGCATCAAAGAGCAAGGACCCACTAGGCCGCATTAGGCCATTGGTGAATATGCTAAAGGCTCGTGCTGGCCGATTCATCGACGTGGACAGAAATGTCTCGATGGACGAAGCTAGCATTGCATGCCGTTCGAAATATGCTCGTGATCGTATTGTCCTCAACGCCACCAAGCCTACGCGGAAATAAGCAGCGCAAGATCGGGCTTCATCAAAGCGTGACAGCAAGATTGCTTGGCCTTGTGCCACCCCCTCGCGCTGCTTGAGGATGCGATCAATCTTGGTAGTGAGTTGAGCTAGTTCTCGACTACGTCCGTGATGATCCACATCGACATCTACGTAAAACGATATCTCTCGCGGCGTTTGTATCGCGCGTGGACAAGTTGCGGGGGGGGCGACATTCGGTGCGAACGGTCTGCGTCCAACCGTGGTCGGACAGGGGGCGTCTGTAATAGAGTGGCTGACGATCGTTCCACCAGTGCGTGATGATGAGTGACCGTCACAGTGTCGACTCGGCAAAGTGCGTTTCCAATGCCCTTAGGTTCAGGCCGCATCGGGATATCAGGGACGTGGTGGCGCCCGAAGCGCCAGTTGCGTTCCGGATTGCAGGAAGGCACTGGTCCCGCAGTGCAGAAACCGGAATATGTCGAGCCGACAAAGATCCTTCCTCGGAGACACTCCCGTAGTACTGCTCTACCCCAAATCCAAACGATTGTGCAGAGAGTTGCCCTGACGACGGTGGCTCCACCTGCCCACTCAGCTGTGGCAGGTAGAGAGTCAGTCGACAAGGTCCGCGGCGACGGCAAGAAGATTTGTAGCACAAAACGACCAGACACAGCTCTTGCCGAAGGCTACCCAACTGGAGCGGTGGTTGAGACTGTGCATCGACACCCAGGGCGTTCCGAGTCCCCCAGAAGCTTGGCGGATCAGATGCCGACACGTGTTCACAGTGTGGCTTCCGTCGCTGGAACTGGCAGGGTGCCCAAGCGGCAAGCTCCCAAGGCAGCGTTGTTGGAGGCGGCTGGCCCCAGTCTGATCCTGCACGTAACGAAAGCAGAAGATGCCGTCGTGACGACAGATGATGCTGTCGACGAGACAGTTTTCGTTCGCGAGGTATCCGAGCTGTATGCGGAGGACCGCCAGCTCCTGAGATCGAGATCGAGATCGCCAGATCCAGATCGCCGAGGCAACGCCTTGCCTCCGCCTGCCACAGGAGCAATTTCCGACATTGACGTTGGTGGAGCGCGACCAGTAGCCCAGAAGCCGTGCCGGATTCCACCTCAGCATGCGTTTAAGCTCGTCAAGGAGTTATTGTCATCAGGCATCGTGGAACCATCTAAGTCACCGTGGGCGTCGCCCATAGTGATCGTAGTCAAGAAGAATGGCGTGGATATAAGGCTGTGTATTGACTATCTCGTGGTCAACAGCCTCACTCGTCTTATGGGTTATCCTATGCCCCTCATCAATGACCTGCTCCAGGATCTGGATGCTGTGATGGGGTTCTGCTCACTCGATGTGGCGGGCGGATTATGGGTGGTGCGTATGACCAAGCGCGCTCAAGAGATCTCGGCGCTCACCATCCCATTTGGACTCTTTCATTGGCGGCGTATGCCGTTCGGCCTAAGAAACGCCCCGCAAAACTATCAGCGTCTGCTAGATAATGCACTCTATGGGATCCTACAGCTGACGGATCGCCAGAAGGAAGAAGGTAATATGGATGTGTCTAGGGAAGGAACGCCGGTGGATCCACAAGCCCCAATCGTTCTACAGCGTCGATCGTACATTGACGATGTGGTCATCCCCGGGAAGGATTGGAATTCACTGTGTGATGCCGTCGACCGGTTCCTCTCCGTCTGTGAGGAGTGGAACTTGTCGATCGGTGTCCCCAAGAGTTCATGGGGAAAGCGCAAGGTCGAATATCTTGGTCAGCGTTGACGGCGTGGAAGCCAGCCCCAAGGACCTCGATGCCATCCAAGCCCTGCCGTTCCCGCAGACATTGAAAGGAATGCAGAGTTTTCTTGGAAGCCTAAATTACAATATTAGTTCATCGAGGATTACGCGGTTTATGCCGCTGTCCTATAGGAACTGGGGGAGGCTGACTTCGCTGCACGAAGATCACAAGGTGCTAAAGGTTCCAAAGACGGTGCATCAGCGAGCGCGTCGGCCTTCCGGGGTGACCGAGCCGAGGTACCTGACGGCTCGCGTAGTGATGCCCTGACTGGATCCAACGAGAACCGATGGATCCGAGCTCAAGCAGTGTGTGAGACGCTGAAGGTCACGTTGGCTCAAGCACCAGTCCTCCTTCACTTCTGGGAAGACAAGGAAATTATGATCGCAGTCTACGCTTGTGACTGGGCTGTGGCAGCGTCCATACTGCAGGAAAATGAGGGCAGGTGGATGCCGGTCCGATATACCAGTAGAGCGCTGGAGGACAACGAGCTCCGGTATCATGAAGCGGATAAAGAGAGCCTTGCTCTGCTCCGCATCCTCTCCGTCAATCACAGCATGCTGGTGGGCAGACACGGACGGTGCTGACAAGATCCAGCACAATGGGCTGGCCGTTTAAGACGGAGACGTTCCAGGGGAGGCTGGCCCAATAGGCCGCCCTTCTCTCGCCCTGGAGCCTCGAGATCGTGAAGACATCCCGCGGCGAAACAGAGTTGTTGGGGGTGTTAGCAGGACGTCACGTCCCCAGTCATCTCACGGACGAGGCCCTAGCTACTATCCATCCAGAGAAAGTGCGGCGTCGGCGGACAGAAGTACCATTACCCCACTTCCCTCAAAGTGGCGCTGATATTGGCGTGAGCTTCGATGGGTCCGCTTCGCCGAAGCGCGAGGACGGATATGGGATTCATGTACATGGAAGATCCATTTGGCGGCGGGGAAATTCCTGCATAGGGTCAGTGTTAATGAGGCTGAGTAAAATGGTGTAGCATTGGCGTTGCGGTTGGCGGTTCAGGTGGGTGCTGACCACGTGCTGGTCGGCTCCAACCTGGTCATCCGCCAGCTCAGGGGAGAAATCGACTGCGAGTCGGAATCACTCCGGCTGCTGAAGGTCGACGCTGAAACCCTGGCAAGGCTATTCCGTGCAGTTCGTCCACGTCACTAGGAACTTATACATATGCCGATATGCTCGCAACCCACACCGTCCAAGCGCGTGCGGATCTGCCAGAGCCAGACGCACAGTTGTTGATGGACGCGGCCAAGCTGAACGGCCTGCAACAGGTCGTCGAGGATATCAAGGCTGCAAGCTGGGGGCGAGAGCGGATAAGGTCGCAAGGAGCGTGTCCAGGGCGGCCTAGCCCCGTTCCAGTGGGTCTAGAGTCACAGAACGGCGACGCCATTGACGGCGGTTGGTGGAAGAGATGGACGAGCCGGTGCAGGGAGTTGACGGGACTGTAGATGCTGACGAAGGTGGGGACACCGATTCAGCAAGCGACCTGGATTTAAACGATGTGACGAGCACCGGCGCCGCCTAAGACCATGCCCAACCCGAGGAAGTACGCACCGACTACGTCTGACGATCGGTCTGGAAATCTGAGCAAGTCGGCCCACTATTTCCTCTTTAGTGGCTTGAGCCGCTCGCGCAGCTTCTCCTTGCTTTTCTTGGACTTGTAATGTACGCCCATGGTATGTTGATGCGTCGGTCGATGTAAAACCGGGCTGCTTGAACAAGCTTGAAGTCTTCAAGTTCGCTGAAATCGCACAACTCGTAGCGGTGTCGCGTTGTTGGAACAAATTTCTCTGTGTAGTTGACACTGGCCAAAGCGACCGAAATCGGACGCGCGGAGCCTTTTATCCGAAGGCCCGCCGATTGGCTGACAGTTTGGGCACAGATGCGGTTGCCGTTCTCGCAGCCAATCATATCAAGACAATCCAGGGAAATCGAAAACAACCAGGGACGCGGCAGTGCGTGCCTCGGATTGCTGTATAGCCGTCCTGTCTCAAACGGACAGCTATCCCACATACCGCACATCAGTTCCCTGGCGAGCTCGGTCGTAATTTTTTTGATGGGCATCAAGCGATTGACCGTAGACCCCTGTGAGCTTTCGTGTGCGATATGCGTTGCATCTGCCAATATCGATGATTGCCATAGCGCGTTTCATGTACCACTTCTTAAACGAGCTGCCTTCTGCGATGGAGCAACCCGCGCGGAGCTGATCGAGACGGTCCACACCTTGCATTGTGGAGTTGTACTCTGCTCACACTCGGGCGCTTGAAACGGCACCGATTTCGTTTTGATCGTTCGGTACACGGTGCCGATCTTTGAAGCGTCCGCACTCGATACAACATTGACGAGAGCACCGTCAACCCATGATGCAGCTACAATACCATGAGTTTCACACACGGCTTAATTCATTGTACCCCGCGGTAGGTTGTCTTTCTTGTCGATGTTCACAAAAAGTGCTTGCTGTTCTGTCGGATGGTTCCTCGCCCATACAGCCCGTAAGCAGAACCTGGTATGAAGTAGTAGAACTTGTTAGTGTTGACAATACGTGTGCCGTGTAACGGCATGGTGATGTCTGTGAATGTTCCGGACTTGTAATGCTATCGTTCCGGACTTGTAATGCTATCTCCGTCCTTGCCGCCACGTCGTTGGCCACGATTCCAGTGAGTCGGTCAGCAAGGTACGAAGCACAGTGGACACGAAAGTTCACTGCAATCCATGACGTTGAGCAGCAACAGACTTACAATATGAAGTGGTATTTCCCCGTAGGCTTGGTGGCGTTGACGACAATAATATCACAAGCATATTTCGAACGGCAAGCAATGCTTGTCGTCCACCGAGACATTTCTGTCCACGTCGATGAATCGGCCAGCACAAAACTTATCCGAATGCGGCCTAGAGGGTCCTTGCTCGTTGGTGCATCCGCTTGTATCAACGGAAATGTCCGCGCTGCGAAGGTGCTTGAATTGATGCATCGACATAACGTCCTCGATCCGTCCCCCGTATATTTCCTGTCCGAAAATCGTCTCCTCCGGCTGTTCACCCCAGAAGTTCTTGTACAGCCCTTCTTCGAAAGAGACATGTAGAACATGATGCCTAGAAACTTCGTCACATCGTCGAGACACACTTGCGATACGTGGAGCTCTTTCCACTTCATGTTTGGCTCCTCCACTACCTTTTTCCAGAATGGAATCGGGAGATAAGCAAGAAACCTGGCGGTAGCAGAATGCTCAAAGCGATGTCGAGATGAAGGCTTTAACCTCGGGCGCGTTCGATTACGCCAGATCCAGACTCAGATCGGAGACCGTTTTCTCGTGGTCTCCCAATCTCTCTCTTGACAGCAGGCCGGTATGTCATTAAGTCAGCCCGTGTTGACATCGTTCGAACTGAGGACCGTCCCCTTAATTAGAACTTGAATTGCGAATCGGTCACACCAATTCACGGGACCGTGTGCTACCCGCTCTCAGACACAATATCTTGTGTGGCCATGGAAACCGGTGCCAGCAAAGCCGTCTCAGACACTATCGAGACGTGCGATGCGGCGATGCCGAAGGTCGCAGAATTCGTGGGCGAGCAGCCGATCGGCCGCCTCACTGTCTTCGCGCGCTCGAACGCGGACGCCATGACGAGAAACAAGGCCGTCTGCAAGCGCGGGCAGCAGGGTCCTGCTGAGCTGACCCTGCGCCTGAAGACGTGTCCCGAAGAAGCCATCAAAGGCCAAAACCAGCGCGCATCTGCCTCTGTGTCTCGCTGCGCCGCAGCTGCTGGCGACGAAGATTGACCAAGCTAAGGCTCGACACACGCGCCGACCAACACGCAGCCGCCCAGCGAAGACTCGCAGGCCTCGAATAACGCGCCTGCCGAACCGCTGGCGGCCATGGTGAGGTGCCACAGCCCGCTCCCATTGCAGACGTTCGTGGCGAGGTGCAACAGCACTCTCCCACGGCAGACAAAGGCTGGGGGGAGGCGAGCGACGCAGATGTCGCCGCCTACCTTGGCGTTAACGAGGACAATCTCCACAGTCCCGAAGATGCCGAGGCCCACGAAGCCCAAGCAAGCGAAGACGTCGAAGCCAAGTCCGCGCTTCCTCGCAACAACGCGCCGTTCCTGCTCTCGGCCAACGCGCGCGGCGTGCGAGCTTTGCCTGCCCCAGCACCCGCCGCAGACATTCACAACGGCGAACCCGACAGCGATGACGAAGAGAGTTCGCCACCGGAGTTCGTTCGACGTGAGTACGCCACGCTCGATGAAGTCCGGCATGCGGCTGACATACCGCACATGCCGGACATGCGGCGAGGCGACTGGAGAAGTACCGCTCTCTCGGGCATGGCTTGAGCCCGAGGAGTACGCCGACTCGCACGGAAGATGGCGTCAGCATCGCGACTCATCTTCCCAATGTTTCTTTGGCGCGGTGATTCTACTCGCGAATACGAGAACGAACTCACCGCTGCCTTGGAGCTCAACCCGGATCCTCTTTGCCAGCGATCGCAGCGCTTGCAATTTGCTGCTGATCGCGCGAAGCGGTATCGACGCACGGGTTACGATACTGGGCCGGAGCACTCGTCTGATGCTCCGCCGAAATGCGATCGCCCAGCGCGCACCTTTAGTGCCGGTGCCAGCGCGATGTCTTCGCTTGAGAGCGGAAGGCTTCGACCACGTCGGGCACATCCTGCTACAACATATCAGCCGGCGCCCTCGAGTCTTCGCTCGGTGGATAGCCGCGCCAGCGCACAAGGAACTCCGTCCTTGCCGCGCTGTACCGCTCCTTCAGCAGGCACTCAGTAACAAAGCGTTGATGCCCTGCAGAGTCGCGCACAGCCGGCGGTGCTCGCAAGTAGTGGCTGCTTTGGCCTCACTGCTGTTGGCAGGTCAAGCGACTCAGACGGCGACAGCACGACCCCTTGCAAGAAGAGAAAGCGCGACCGCGCGCTGCGGTCGATGACCTTGAGCGGCGTCTGAGCGATGATCACCAGCGTCAGCACGACGGCTATATGCGTCTCCGCGACCGCCGTGCTCGTCTTGGGGACGTCTGCCTGGTGCTTTGCCGCGGCGGGCGTCAGACGACCAGATTTGATCGACCGCGGGGCAGGATACTGCGCTGCACCCGGGTCTTCAAGGCTTCAAGCGACCCACGTAGAACATAGGGTGCGTCTTCATCGCTGTGGGAAGATCGAGCCTGTAGTGCAGCGCTGATCTCCCCTATGGTCCAAAGAACCGCGGCAGCAACGTTCGTTGCGCCGCCGGGCAAGTTGTTGACGGCTTCTTTAGGTAGCTTCGTAGTACAAAGTAGCACTTTGTCCCCCACACTAGAGGTGTTGGTGTTTGCGCGACCATGTCGGTCCGCATCTGCCTTCTGCTTGTCTTGCGGTTTGGCCATTGCATCTCGCACTCTGCGGACCAATGCGAGGCGCTCTTCAATGAAGCGCTGCGCATCTGCTGCAGCCTTCCTGCTTTCCTTTGTCGTCGCATTGACTGACTTCCTTCCATTGCTCGTGCCACCGGACTCAGAGTCTGATACCTGATCCGTGTCACTCATATCTGACCCAAGTCGTGCCTCGTCCCCAGACTAAGAGGCCCACTGATCTGATCGGCGCTGATTGGCCAAAAATTGTTTTGCCGCGCGCGTCCCTGCGGCTGTCACTGAGGACACGTGGCGACCGTCGAGCGCTGCAGTTGCTTCATTTGCCGAATTGCCGACGAGCGCTGACATTCGGGCAGGCTTACTGCTGCAGGCGCGTTCAGGTCGGTGGCCCCAGTGCACTCACGATCGCCCGTCACGACAGGCCAGTATTGTTGGACGCGTCTGGTGGGAAGCCGAAGCTGAAGTCCATGCTCACCGATTCCCAGCACTCCTGTGGGATTGGCAGCGGTTGCGGTGGAGCACTAGCCGAACGCGCAGGCTTCACGCGTTGACATTGCTTACATGAGCGCACGTAGTTCGCGACCCATCGATAGAGGCGCGGCCACCAAAAGGCGTCGGAGAGACGAAGATATGTCTTCTCTCGACCCAAGTGCCCACCGCTCGGGGTATCATGGAATTCCGACAGGATCTGAAGCTTGCGATCCTCGTCGTGAGGGACACACACGCGGATAATCGCAGTGTGACAGCTGATGCCATAGCGGCCATCGCTGTGGCTGAAGCGTGAAAGCTTTGCGGCCAATGCCGGAGGCAACGCCTTCACCGTCGATGACGTCGACTAAAAGTACTCAATCAGCGAGCGACATTAATCGTCCTCCTGATAGCGCGATTGGATGTCTGCGCTGAGCCTTGTCTGCACGCGGCTGATGCGCGCGTGCGCCAGCGTGGCTGTCTCCTCTTGCTCGTCATCGCTGCCGACCGAGTGTTCCCCACGTTGCGCGTGAACCCCCTAGTCCGGACGGCGAGATAGAGCATCCGCCAGCACATTGTTCTTACCGGGCTTGTACTCGACTCGGAAGTTGTACTCCGAGAAGACCGCGAGCCAGCGTGCCATACACGGCGACAAGTGCGGCGAGTTCACACTGGTCCACAGCGTGATCAGTGTAAACCACAAACGGCGTCGCACCGAGCAGGTGGACCTGAAACTTCAAGAGTGCATACTTGATCGCAAGTAAGTCCTTGTCATGCACTGGATAATTTGAGTCGCGCACAGCCGGCGGAGCTCGCAAGTAGCGACGCAGTGGCTGCTTTGGCCTCACAGCTGTTGGCATGGCAAGCGACTCAGACGGCGCAGGCGAACTTGCCAGTGCTGTCGAGTATCTGGACGACATTACTTTTGGAGCGACGTCGTGGTTCAGTTTGATGATGATGCTGCGACTCCTGCTAGAAGCATTCCGGTATTGGCGGATTACGATCTCCTTGCCGAAGAGTGCGTTTGGTAAGCGTGCGGTTGAGTTCCTGTCGCACAAGATCTCGCAACGAGGAATCGAAGCTGCACCAAGACACAGAAAGGAAGTGTTGTCGATGGTGTTCCCCATAACGCTCAGATGAATCCAGAAGTTCGCCGGCAGTTTGATTTATTACCATTGCTATATCGACAACTTCGCTACATTCGTGGCAAGTCTATACGATCTGACTGAAGAGCAGCCGAGGAGCGGAAGAGATCTGGAGAAGGCAAAGGCAGCATATGAGTATTTGAAACGGAGGTTTGCTGAGATGTCGCTGCTGGTTCATGCAGACAGGAGAAAACCATACACGATCATTTTGTACGCCAACTGTTGGGTGTTCGGCGCGACAGTCATGCAAGAAAACGAAGATCTCCTTCATCCGGTGCGGTTTGTGTCTTAACCCACCAAGCGCCTTAACGTGGAAAATCGTCGATAAGAAAAAACCTTGAATTCTTATCGACGATTTTCCATGATAAGCTCGACCAATCATATTCGTTCGTATCAAGGCTCCGATTTACTTTCCCAGCAAATTTACTGCCAGCGCACCTAAGATTTACGCCTCCGAACTCACGCATATTTTTAGAATTTTGCACTCAGTAAACTCCCTCCAATATTTATGGGAATTAACGATTCTGGATCTGTGACGTGAGCGCTTCAAATGACGTGTGCGGCCAACAAGAACAGCACAGGAGATGGGAATGTGTTGCGTGAAAATGAAGGTGGATTACTTAAGCGGCGGCGGTCATACAAGATAAACTGCCATGGCGACGTGGTAAATGTTACAGATAGGACGAGAGGAGCTGGCCGTGGATGAAAGAGCAAGCCGAATTCTCGCTGGCAGCTTGAGCGATAGCGATGGCAGAATGGTTGTTGAAGAATCACGATGCGCAAGCCGCATAATCGATGACAGACGCGTTAAACGGCTAGCTGGCTTTGTGGCCTAAACAGCGTGTTGTGGCAGAAAAGCACACTCGTATCGTGCAAGTCTGGGTGACGGCTAAAGTCAACGTCCGATACGTCAGCTTGGATCAGCCGCGCTTGGTAAAGCCGCACGTGGTTGTCTCGAAAGCGCTTGATTGATGCCAGTCCGTGCTGAACAAGATCTGCGCGCTTCTCGATGCCGATGGAAGCCCTGGCAACCGTCTCCCGGGCAACCGGTGCAACCACGTTTCAAATGCCAGCCCCAATATCAACAAACACGTCCGTATCCATAAAACCGATTACTTGAATCAATTTCGTCGTGTTGCTTGCCGTGAACTCCTCTGCGTTCTTGTCGGCCTTTCCGCTTGGTTGCCGAACATCCGCCTTCGTCACGGCCTTGAACATTTCCCACACAGTCGCGTGAGATGAACCAGCGATGTAGCTCGGTGCATGGACTTCCGGATTTCGTGCGCTCGCGATCGCCTTCTTTCTTTACGCAGCCTTTTGTTTTCCGGCGCCGACAAGAGTGGCGGCTAGTACAAGTCCGCGATGACGTTGTCAATCGATTTCATTGTCGTGGCAACATCGTCATCGTCACTCTCCGGTTCTTGAAACAGCTCAATCAGCTCATCGCCCTGCTCTGCTGTTGAAGAGGCCTGGGCGGGACGTGTTGACCCGACTAATGGCTGTGGCCTAACACCAGAGTGAACTTGAGACGACACTGACTGTTGCTGACTTGTGGCTGACGTGCCATCTGTTGAAGCCGTCAATGTTCATGTCACCAACGTCTGAAGAGTGCCGCTTCCTGTAGCGCGGTTTGGGCGCCGGCTTCACGAAGAACCAAGATGGAAATCGCGCAACTCCGCAACCAAGCGCCCGCACCAACTGCACCAGTCGACGGTCCTCATCGTTAGAGAAATCCGCCATGTGGTCGTTTGTATGCGTTTGTGTATGCATCACGCTCGCCGCAGAAGCGCGCCATCTGTCTGTGTTCCCCAGCGGTGACAGATCCTCCTATGGTTTGTATGGTCGATTGCACATACTATCACCAAGAGGCTTTGGCATGTTTGTATGACGTGTGCCAACCCAGGCTGCCATAACAAACTATGCTGGCTGGAGTATGTGCACTTGACCATACTCCAGCCAACATGTTCTGTGACCGACGGTGAGCGTGGCTGACCTGGCCGCCGGTCGTGTGGCCCACGCCATCACAGAATATGCTGGC
>NSDO01000462.1:38785-58153 GCA_002286825.1 Lagenidium giganteum
GCTTGGTGCCATACTTATGCGGCTTGTTCTTGAGGTAAATGCGCACCGTGTTCCGAGAGCTTCTCGACGGAATCACCATCTCGTCGAACGCGACCCACCGTCCAATTATAAGGCCTTGCAGAAATGTGCGCTGCAATGTCTCGACCACTGGACGAACCTTCCATGCGCGATCTTTTTTCGCCATCGCATGCTTATTGTCGATGAAGTGTAGGAATCGGAAGATGTCGCGGAAGCGTTGTCTTGGCATGAATCTTGACCACGTTCCCGCAGGAATAGCTCCTTGTGACATTGACGCCCAATGTCTCTCGATGCCCATTTTCATAGGGCACAAAGACCGCGCGACCAACAGCCCAAGCATCGTCAAAATCTCATGCGGAAGTACTTCCTCGAACATGGCCAGCTTGCGCTGGGCTTCCGCAACCTTTTCCGCAGCGACCGCTCTTGAATATGTCCGAAGAATACGTCCTCGAGCTTGGCGCGTTCGTTCTTCGCTTTTCTGACGCTCGTAGCGATTGGTTTCGATGGCAATGCGGCGCCACAATGACTTCGGCATGAAAAAGAAGAAGAGGTCGATAGGTTGCAGTCTTAGCTGCTGCGGCGGCTGCTTCCGAGACAACGGGACCACCTTCAAACGGATTGACGTCTTCGGCAGCTTTAATCGTGTCCGCTCCGTAGTACGCATTGGTGAAACCATCAACAGCCATTTGACGCAGCTCGTCGTTCTTGAGCTCTTCGTGGGGGCCTGCCAACGCCTCAGAGATCGCGTCCATTTCGTCGTCGTCACTGTCGTCTGCCTCATCGTTTTTGACGACCAAGACTTCGAATTCGTCTTCACCATCGCTGACGTCGGAGTCAAGAAACCCATCGCTTTTCTTCTCTGAGGTTCTGGTTCCCCTCGAGCGTGAGCGTTGGGTTGAGCGGGACGAGGACGCTTCGTTTGCGCTTGATCCTGCTCGCATCGTGCTGGTTTCATCTTCGAGTGCGACGTTGCCGTCGGCCGGCACAGGACTTGGCACTGGTTCTCCGTCCATCGAAAACCAGTCATCCTCCGGTGCCACGTCTTCGCCACTGGTGTTTCCTTTGTCGTCTGCCGGCGCGGGACTGGTGCTTTCATTCAGCTCTTCGGCGGACGCATCAGCGACCGGGCATGGTGCCCGTGATGTCGTCACGCGAGCTTGTTGCGCCAGGAACTCGTCGATCTTCAACTGGCAGTTCGTGAGATTGGAAGCGGGCTCCCACGTCAGCTCATCATAGCCCTCCCACTTCACTTGGTACTTGGTGCMGTGGCGCTTCCTTCCTTGCTTCACTCTCTTCACGCCACCAATACGCTCAACGAAATACGCTTCGGTCATGTTTGCTTCGTGGCTTGTTGCTTCCTTCCTGCGGGGTAGGGAAATTGGAATTGACTGGCCGTGTTCCCACAACAATGGCGCCAAGTGCATTGCAAGCACTCCCGTTATTTCTTGACAACTGCTCCCGCCACGAATTAGTGATCACCGACCAAGCAATTCGTGAATAGACTTAGCCAATCAGAGGGCTGATCTCACTTATCATTGAGAATCGTGGTTAGGCTTCAAGCCATCACATACGAATTTGATTCGCCGACCCGCAGTAAGGTTAATTCCGAGGCTCCCATAGTAGCAATAGAAAATGCTTATCGTGGAAAATCGGCGATAAGCTCGGCGCTGGGTGAGTTAAAACTTCAAAGATGCAGAGCTGAACTACACAAGCTCAGAAGTGTTAGCGTTGCTGAAGGCCCTCGATCAGTGTTTTCATTACCTTGTTGGTGCGCAGATTACTGTATATGTCAGACACTCCACGTTGAAGTGGCTGTTCAAGTGCAAATCGTTGGTTGGTAGGACAATCCAGTGGGCTGCGATGCTGTCACCGTGGAATCGTCCGAAAAGCGAATGCGACTGAAGCTCTGGCAGGTTTGCTCTCTGCTTCTATTACGCCCGTTGCTTGACGCAGTGCGGGAAGCGATTAGTCCAAGAAAGGCCGTTGGTGAAGGTGTTGTGAAGCGCTACGCATCCCTCGAAGCTTCATTCGAGGGTTTTGTAGTGACATTTGATGGAGCAGCGCGCGTGAAGGCCAAAGACGGGGCGTATGCGATCGTCTGGAAGGTGCCGGAGGGGTCAGTTCGAGCAGCACGGTACGGTCAAGCTGAAGGGCTTACAGTGAACGACAGTGAGTATCAAGGGCTGTTGCTGGGGCGGAGATGGTGTTCGAAGCGCGTTTGGAGAATGTCGTGGTTTGCGGGGACTCTCGGATTGTTGTTGGACAGGTTAGCGGCGAGCTTCGGTGTCATTCTCCCTCGCTCCAGATATGGATGGCTGAGGCACAGCGATTGGCGACTCCATGGGAATCTCTCGTTTTATCCATGTTGCTAGAAGGTACAACCAGCCGGCTGACTTCCTCACGCAAAAAGGGATGAAGCTGCAAGCAAGCGGAGAGGTCAAGAGCGCGAATAAGTTTGACGATCTGGTGCTGCTGAATACGTTGCAAGCGTACCTGCACAGATCAAGTGATGAAGCAGAAGGGGATCAAAGCGTTGGAGCTCGGGTCAATGTTGTGGGTGCACCTGGTGTTGCAGAAGCCAGTGTGTTTGTTGTCCAGACTCGAAAGCAGCTGCGAGAAGCTTGGGTGCAGGCACGCCACCTGGCAATTGTTGAAGCGGAGGAGGTGTCGAAAGTGGAGGATCCCAGTGGAGCGTCGGTCAGCAATGAAGAGGGTGCCGAGTTGGTTGCAGAAGATTGTCCAGCACCAGAAGATGTTGAAGAAGTGGATCTTAAAGCGATTCAGGGTGACCGGTTGCGTCGAATAGCGTTGGCGCAGCGGGAGGATCCGTGGTTGTGCAAGTGSATCAAGGTTATGGAAGGGAACKTGCAAGACTTGTCGAAGAAAGACGYCCRGRTCTTCGCCAAGATGTCCCTGATGTATGTGATGGGACGCTTTGATGCCGTGTACTTCCATCCACTCAAGGGTAATCCCAAGTTGGATGATTGTATGCGGCTTGCGGTCCCGGAACCGTTGCGTGAGGACGTAATGGTCGCGCATCATGTCGAATTGGGAGATGGAGCACACCTTGGAGTCAGCAAAACGTTCGCGAAGATGAAGAGGCTGTACCACTGGAACGGGATGCTTCGCAGCATTGTGGAGTTCATTGATGCATGCTTCGATTGTAATACCGGTCGTGGTAAGCCCCCCTATGCTGGTCAGTCTCCGGGAATTTTGGTCCCATCACGACCTTTTCAAATTGTGGCAATGGATTTCGCCATCCCGCTACCAGCAACTCACCAAGGAAATCAAGCACTCCTCCTTTTCACTTGTCTGTTCAGCGGCTTTGTCATTCTTGTCTCAATGAATAGCGCGACAGCAGAAGAAGTGGCAAGCGCCTATCTGGATAATGAGTTCAGGCGCTATGGAGCTCAAGAAAGTGTGAGGCACGATCGGGATCCGAGGTTCATGAGCTTGGTGTTCAAGAAGTTCAACCGAATGATGCAGCAGCGCCAGCGTCCTACATTGGCATACAGGCCACAAGCAAATGGGAAGCAAGAACGGTCAGTTCAGACAGTCATGCGAGCAGTGAAGATGTATGTGGAAGATTCACATCTGATTGGGACGAATATGTGCCGCGCCTGGAATTCGCGTTGAATTCGTCGATCAGTCTTCAGTATGGATATTCAGCTTTTTATCTAGTTCATGCACAGCTGGAAGCAATGGTACTTGCGGTAGTTCGAAGTGTCAAAGAGGTCGAAGCACAAAAATGGAGGAAGTCAGTGTGTCGATTGCATGAGCATGCGATGAAGCATGCACATGATGGCCAGGTCCAATTGGTGCGAGAACGTGCTGAAAAACACAACACACAAGTCAGGAACCAGACGGCCAGAAATGCAAAAATGAAGTACAAGGAAGGCAAATGGGTGTGGCTTTACTATTCCTTGGTTAAGCCTGCTTTGTCGAAAAAGCTCGCTCATTTATGGCACGGGCCATATCAAGTGAAGGAAATCGTGTCGGAATTCGCGTACAAACTTCATCTTGATGGCCGAGATTCACGCTTCTATCCAGCGGTACATGTGTCTCGATTGAAGCCATTCACGAACAAGGTGGCGATGCCAATTGATCGTGTTGAGGTTGAAGAATTGGTCGACTTCAACGATGAATTGCTCCCTGGAGACTCATGGGAACCAGATAATGCTTCAGGAGAATATGAGGTCGAAGCGATTTTGGATGACAAGGCTGAACGAATCACGAGGGGCGGACGTATGCAGCGGAAGTTCCTGATCAAGTGGAAGGGGTATGATGCCCCTCAATGGATTGCAGAGGATGACTTGAAATGCGGCGCCCTGTTGTACGAGTACAGCAAGCACAAACGTCAGCAAGCCCGAATGGAAGCGGTTCAGCATGCGGATGAGGATGATGACCTCACACATGACGATATCTCACATGCCCAATAGAATCTGACAAGTGGCAGGTTGTGGAAAAAGTGCAATTGGCTATGATAATGGTTCCGGCTGGGGCCCTTCTAGAATGGTCATGACAAGGGTTCCGTGACGAGAGGCGATTGGGATGAGTCAAGGTGTGAAGGAGATGGATATGACTAGGGTCCTTCGATGGATATGACAAGGGTTCCG
Organism: Lagenidium giganteum; assembly: GCA_002286825.1. Lineage (NCBI taxonomy): Eukaryota > Oomycota > Peronosporomycetes > Pythiales > Pythiaceae > Lagenidium > Lagenidium giganteum. The sequence continues at coordinate 43,420 of NSDO01000462.1, forward strand.
GTCGAGAGGGGCCTTGGATGGATATGACAAGGGTTCCGGTCGAAAAGATCCCTATGTTGGTTATGAAAGGGTTCCGGTATCTAACCGCACATCATCGGTTATGATAGGGGTTTCAAATGGTTGGCTGAGCGACATGGGCATCAGAACACAATCGCGACAGTAAACACTCGACAACCAGAGTACGAACCAAGCACCATAGCAATGGCACCCCAGCCACAGGCGACAAAAAAGAAGGCAACCTCTGCGACCAAGGCAGCTGCGCCAACTAAGACAGCAAGCAGCAAGCGGCGTCTGAGTGGACATGACAACGATGAGTCGGCGATTGATCCAGCATCAGCCACGAAGCGCACACGAACGTCACTCCAACGGAAGTGCAAAGCGCAGCCAACAAACGAGGCCAGTGACGAGAACAAGGCGCAAGATGTGAAGCCAGGTCAGGCGGAGGATGCTTCGGACGACGCAGGCACGAGGAAGTCGGAAGATGCAGATGGTGAAGAAGAAGGCAGCTTGAAAGGAAAACGAGCGACTTGGACATCACAAGCTCTGGCTAAGTTGGAAGAAATTGCATAAGCATGCCGCAAACATGGATCAGGAGATGAAGCAGCCGTTGAGCAGTTCGCCAAATGGTCAGTTGAAGTTGATGGCAGATTCCGATCGCAGGCAAGCATTCGCTCAAAGCTGCAGCACGTAATGGAGGCGCGAAATGTCATCATCCGCTGGACTGATGATCAACGTCGCTGGATGAAGACTGAATTCGAAAAGCTGAAGAACTGGACCAAGGTCGCGGAGCTAGCGAATACAACATTCCCAGAGCTCGGAGGCAATCTGAATGGGCGCCAGTGTCGATTGACTCGACGATCATTGGTGGAAGACAGCCGACCACAGCAGAGTCAACCTTCGAGTGCGATGGAAGATGGTGTCATAATGGTATATCAGAAGACGCCAAAAGACAAGCTGCGGGCAGTTATGATGCGTTCTTGATTCCAATGCGAGATGGTCAAGGTGAAGATTATCTTCGTACATACCATGCGTTCACGGCGCGCCTGCGAGCTCTCCGGTCAGGTCTTGATACGAAGGGCCAACCAACGAAGATCGGGAAGTGGGATGACAAGATGAATGAGCTGTTGCTGAATGAGATCGATCTGAAGAATGTTCGCAAGTCAACAAAGGAGTTTGCGATCCGGCATGATTGGAACAACAACGCTGTGTGCACCGTGTGGTACGCTCTGCAGGCGTCGACTCAAGAACTTTGCAGCTAATCAAGAAGAAGAGGAGTCGGATGATGACGCGATGAAGGGTGCTGTTAAAGTGAAGCGGTCTGTGCTGCCTGCGGCTGTACAAGAAGAATTGGAAGTGAGCTCATCGGCAGTCAGCGGTAGACAAGATGTCATCAAGATGCAAGATGATGAGGCCGAAGACAGCGGTGAGATCAGCGCAGACAAAAAATCGCCAGAAACCACAGCAGATGTGAGCGAGCGCGCAGATGATCGTCGCAACGGCTGAGATAGAGGCACTGAGCGACGAGGAGCGCAACACGCGACAACAACGCAAAGCGAGCGACGCTGCAGAACAAAGAAGACGGCGGCGAGTCCGGTCAGGGCAACGGGCGGCCACTCGTACAGATTAGGTCACAGCAGATGACGCGAAGGAGGATCGAGCAATCGCAGGAGAGGCCGAAGGTGTACAAAGATGCCAGCTTCAGTACCCGTGTGTTCTTGATGATCAGGGTGATGGTGCAGTTAGTGATCGCCATGTGACCTTGGGGCACAGAAAAGAATCACATCTTGGAAGGTCACTGTTGAGGAAGGTGATGAGGTGACCATTTGGTCGAACGACAACACACGGTCGGTGGCAGCAGCGGATAAGAAGCCGGCTGTGCAGCCCAGAGGTGAAGAAATCGAGCAACCAGGAAGGGAACAGTGACTCGCGAGAAGCGATGAAGATGATGAGTGTGTGCAGGGTGCTGAAACCGGTTCAGGAGTGGTGCAGACTCGGGATCAAGCCGGGACGAAGGATGGTGGCGGGCGCATGATATCGGCAAAACATGGCGCTGCGCTGGAACAAGATGGAGATACAGCTGAGGCAAACCAAAGCCAATCAGTCGTTGATGACGTTGGAGGTGAGTATGAAGCGCAAAGCGTAGCACGGAAGTCTTGGAAGAGCTTGATGATAATGTGTCGAGCGTCAGCACACAAGAGCTTGTTGATGACTCGAGTACCGGAACCCAAGAGCTAGTTATCGACAGAGAAGCCACGGCAGAGGGCAGAATTGATGAAGAAAGAACGATGCAGACACCAGCACACGAAGAAGATACGACAGGAGCAAATGTCGCCGCAGAGAAGGGCGAAGAAGATGATGAAGACATTCCTGCTGAAGGTGTGTTCTTGGAGGATCTGGAGTTACCTTTCGGGGAAGGTGAGCTTGAGGAGTTGGAGGCAAGGGCAAGAGCCGAAGATGAACGTACAGAAATCAAAGAAGTCGATGCTATCAGGAAGGAGGAATACGTGGTGGAGGTCAAGAGTGTGGAGCCTAAGTCGGTCGAAGCACAGAAACACATGCAGGGCTACAGCGATGAAGGTGAAGTAAGTGAAGATGCCGATGAGCTAGATGAGTTGGAAGAACAACCAAGGACGCCAACAGATTTCACAACATATCAAGACTTTGATCGAGCACCAGGTACTGTCGAAGCACGACGTCAATTGGCTGAAGACCATCAGAACTACGCGAGACGCAAGGTGGAGATCGAGTGCGCAGGTGGCCCGCGGCGTGTATGGGAAGATCCGGGGTACGGCAATAACAGCACTAGATCGATCAGTGATCTTGCACGCCCGAGAAATTCGCGGTGGTGGGACCTGTTGATCGAGGTGAGATAGTTGATGAAGCACACGTGTAGCTGGTTGAGAGCACCATCGTTTCGAGACGCGTACCAGAGACGATCACTTCCAGTGTTTAATTCAGTGGTGATGAGGCAAGGCGAGATGGTGTTGGTAGCAGCACTGGATCGGTCGGCGTGGATCTTCTCTTTTCTTTTGTCACTATCCAGTCGACGAGATAACAGCTCATGCAGGAGATGTAGAGCGCGTGAAGCTTGTTGTCTGTTGTACAATGCGACACATGCGGAATTTGACGGCACTGCGGATTGCCGTCATTATTTGTACTTGAAGGATCGTCGAGCGTTCCTGGATCGTTTTGCGCATGAAGGAGATTACCGGTTGGCACTTGCGTTGGCATCGTTCACGTCTTTGCGTTGGGCGCTGATGGACAAGAGGGACGATGTCAATTGGAAGATGTTTAGCGAGGCTGAAAATACAGAAGAGTCTGTGAGAATTGGGGCTCATTGGCGGACACGACTCGCAAAAACGTTGGGCACTGCATAGGCTATCACTATGTGAGGACTACGACAAGATGTGGAGATTCAGAATTTGCCCGATCATACGGATTTCCATTTTGGGTTGATCGCATTCCACTCAAAATTGAAGGATGAAGAAGAACTGTATCCAGCAGTTTTGAAGAGAACGTTTGCTGGCTGCTTTCCGATTTCGTGCGTCCCGAGGAAGGATATTGAAGACGAAAGGCTGCCGAAGTTGTGGTGGCAACCGCTTGATAATGCGATGCAACAAGCGCGCAGGTTTCGTGCGGCAGACACAGCGCCAGACACGGTTTTATTACATATCGAAAGATAGTACTACGACTGTGGCATCAGAAGACGGTCGAAATGATTCGAACCGAGCCATGGTTTGCCGAGTACAAGACGCTGTTGAACAAAGAACAATTTAAAACACTGGAGAACGTGGTGACCAAACGTGGTGTGCATTTGTGTCAAAGTCCATTCGGGTGCGGAAAGTCGCGGTTGATCAGCGCAATTATGGCGATGAGCATTCAAGCTTCTCCCGAGTCACGAATATTGATCACTATTGAGACGAGCACAGCAACTGCTGAAGATCTCCGGCGAATGCTTGGTGAAGGACGGGTAACGCGAGATAAGATTCTACGCATCTGTGGTGACTGGCGGACTGCAGATCCGGCAGAGCGTACTTTATGTTTGCGTATCACGAGCACCAGATTTGGGAATATCACCGAGAAGAGTTAAACGCGGGGACGATCACGTCCTTCAAAGTGCAGAAAGAAGTGGAGAAGATGGTGAAGCGGAAGTGCCGTGACGCCAGAGTCATAGTACACTTACGGCTATGGGTGGATATCAGATGCTCAAGGTGCGGTCGCAGTTGGTTATTGTGGATGAAGGAGGCCAGGTGCCAGAGACTGGATTGATGTTGGGATTGCGTGGAGCTTTGACATTGCTGGTCATCGGAGATCCAAGACAATTACCAYCACATTTGATTCTTCCAGATGGTGTACGTGAAAGGTTCCCAAACGATAGCTTCCGGCACAAGTTGTCGTGGTCTTTGCTGCAGTCGTACATACACGAGCATGATGTCTACCCAGGGACAGCGCTGATCATGCAGTATCGTTGCGACTCGCGTATTGCGGATTGGTTGGGTGTGTTCTATCCATTCAAGTTGGTGACAGGGCGTGGGAATGGCCCAGACTTCCTAAGCAAGTTGACGCTCACGCAGAACAATGTGGAAATGGGTAATAAGCGAAGTGTCTGGGTCTGATATCAATGGTGACATGATCGATGACGATCGGGCCAGGATCAATGCGCTGGAAGCTTGGTCCATTATCGAGCTGTTAATCAAGATCGCTATTGAACGTAGGAAGACTCCAAGTGCGCAAGTTTTGGATACGCTCATTGTCATCCCATATGCAATTTTGCTCCAACACTTGGCGGCGACGAAGGGAATTGCGTGGGTAGATCGTGTAAGGGTGACGATCACGACGACGGATTCCAATCAAGACAGCGAGCATGATGTGTTGTTTGTGTCTGTGGTGCGTCGTAATCGGAAGAACTCGCTTGTTTTTCTGGAGAGTCATCCGCAACGTTCTTTGGTGTCGCAGAGCAGGATGCGAGAGTACCAGTTCGTGTTTGGACATTTGACAACACTCATCGGCATGAATCTCTGGCGTCGTCTCCACAAGGGTGCTTCGAAGGAGACAACCGCGATTTTGACTGATACTCGGTCCAATGACGACTTGAAGAAAGCTTGCCATGCGCTTGTAATTCAGCCTTCGACGTAATTCAGCAACTGCAAATCTTGCCATTTTGTGTTCAGCTTTTCTTCGCTTCACCAGGAGCGGTTGTGGTAGAGCCAATCTGCGTTTTCAGCTTATTGCAAGATGACGATGAAGTTGGAGATTGATGTCGCATGTTGGCATGTCTTGAGCTACCCAAATGCAAGTTGAAGGCACAACCCTGTGGATATGATAAGGGTTCCCTACTGGAGTGAAGATAGGTCCGTTCCAGTGGATATGATAAGGGTTCACTTGGAGTGATAAGGGTTCCCTGATGAAGTGGAGATCGGCCCGTTCCAGTGGATATGATAAGGGTTCNCCGTTCCAGTGGATATGATAAGGGTTCACTTGGAGTGATAAGGGTTCCCTGATGAAGTGGAGATCGGCCCGTTCCAGTGGATATGATAAGGGTTCACTTGATATGATTAGGGTTCCCTGATGGAGTGAAGATCGGCCCTTCCTTTCCCAGTGGTTATGACAAGGGTTCCGAGGACAAGATGTATCAAGAATTTGGGAAGTCTTTTAGTGACAATAGTATTGCATATTTACGGATCTACGAGCAGCGTGCTTAGTGACCAGCTGAAAGGTCGTTAGTGGCTTGGTTACTATTGCATTGCGATCCTGCCATTATAATTTTACTCTCCTTTTTCCCCTCAAGTCCTCTGGTGGTTTTCCGTACAAGATCACGAGGAGACGCGTCCGTTCAAGACAGAGAAGCTTGCAGCAACAAGGTCGTGCTTGAAGCACGTAGGAGAGCCCTTGTGCAAGTAAAGGCGTATCAGCGTATAATAACGACTCAATCTGTTCATCTGCTGACTTCCGCTGCCCAGTGAGTGAAGGCTGCGGAATCATCAGCTGCTTGAAAGGTCCACGACGCTCAGGATTCAAAGAACGGAAGGAAGTCAAGTCAAGTAAGGGATTTTGTTGTCAAAGAACCTATTCAACTGTTCGTGCAGCGTCAGAGATTTTCGGCCTGTACATACGCCGTTGAAGCTGAAAAGTTCAGGTGCTCTACGACACATATGTAGGACATGTAGGTTTTGGTATATTTCTTAGTAGGATATAAGAACCCAACAATATATTCAGTTCAGGTTTTACCGTCCGCCACGCACGTCTTACGTCAGCCACTCGTGCGGACAAGGGAGCGAGGAGGTAGCCTCGCTCAAGCAACACGCTTCCTCGAGTTGCACACAGTGCACGCTGTGGTAACGGGATTGATAGTCCCGTTACACGGTACGTTTACGATCAGAGGATTGCTTGTGCATCCCCCGCTGAGTGTATTGAGTGAATCTTATAAAAGCGCAGTCCCAGCTCCGATCCGAGGATCGAATTTTTGGGAGGTCCCAATCGAGACCTCGTAACCCCGTGGTTACTGTGTCTTATCCACAATCGTTCAAAGTACTGCTCTGTTACGATACGACAAGATAATGTTCGCTGTTTTGCAAACTCGTTGGGCGTGCAGGATCCGGCTTCGTACAAGGACAGAGTTTTTTATCGTTATGTAGCATACTACCACAAGCATTACCTCACTAATCAACCGCTTCCGGATCGCTCCATGGTGTTATCAATCGACTTGCTTGCGCGGTTTATTCCCTTTGAACAGAAGAAGCGACCCAATCAAGAATTTTCATGCCTACCTAGTTGTATGTATCGGGCATGTCGATCAACTCAACCCGCATGTCCATCCACTGATTGTACTTTCATGTACTTACAGGTGAGATCGTCGTACTTTCGGGTCAGACCATCGTGCTTGGAGCTGTCGTCATTGGCCATTGCGAAGGACTTGCAACGTCAATGCATTGTTCACATAAACATACATGCCATTCAACATTATTCCGATTCCTCCGCATCTTCTACCTCAACAGGTACCTAATTCTTGTTTTTCACTTCTTCATCTTTCACCTTGAACTTGGCAGCATACACAACTTCAAATTCTTCAAAAGTCTTGCAGGCTTCAAAGATCTTGTTGCACATTTTGATTTCGTGCTCCGCCCCTTCAATTGCGCCAAATTTTCAGCTTTCGCTTCGGCTTTGAGCTTGGCTACATTGTCCTGCCATGCGACCATTTCGTCGGCAAATGCGGTATTCAGGTCTTCGATGAGCTCTTCCGCTTTCGTCCTGAGTCGTGCGCACAATATTAACAGCATCTTGACGCTCTTCTTCGGTGGCTGATTGATCCTCCAATAGTCGAAGAGTCTGGGTAATAACGAGCTTTCTTTCGCGTCGGAAACACCTTCAGCCTTTTTTGTGTGGCACACCAGCATGGCGAACTTTATCCATCGCTTCGACAGCAGTGGTGTATCAGAAGCGTTTGCATTAACCTGCAGTACAAATTAGAAAAATCAGTGAAAAATATCCAACTACTTAGATATCATACCTTCGCAATCATGCGCTGCAACAGCTCCAGATTCTTGGCTGCCGCATGTAGTGAGTGCTCAGGGTGCGGAAGCGACAGCTTAGGCTGCGGCGGTAGCTCACGTTTACGGCGCCGTCCGCAACAAGCTTGGTCCTCAAGTCCCCGTAGTCTGCTCATTAGGACATTAACTTACGCGCAAAACGCTTGTACACGTCTTCAGCTCTTTGCTGCCGACGTACCGCACTCAGACGGTCGCGATGCTTGTCATAGCTTCGCCTGCTGATTTGGGTGCGCGGTTGGAGAGCTGACCTGTCCGGACCGGACGGCAAGTGCGACCGTTTTTGGCCTTGTTGCTCTTCGCAACGATGCGGCCACACTTCTCGCACTGCACCCGACTTCGTTGTCGGTTCCTGCCGCGAAGCTTTCGTGAAACCTGATGCTGTGTGATTGGTTTTTTATATTGGTATCTGTGATTGGCTAAAAACATGCTGCATAATGCGTCGTCATGTGATTGGCTATAAAGTGGATTGCACCTGTGAAAGAAGTCCATTTCATGACGGTAGATTGCATACCTTATGCGCGGCGCTGCTATTTTGTCAGCGTCATGCATTGGGCCGTTGTGTTTCAGAAATGCACGTGTGTGCTTCGTGCATTTCCGATCGATTTGACCTCCGAAAGCCGCACTACTTGAAAACAGACTCGTTCATGCCATATCCCATTTTGAACATATCGCTTTCCTGGAAAACGGTTGCCTGGAAGCAGGCTAGGAGAATTACTATAATTCCTACAACGTTGCCTTTTGTGTAGATGGCGCTTGTTGATACTCTCCATCTTGATGCAGCTGTTCAACCAGTTTCTTGAGTGTGCGGTTGGGCACAAGCATTGCTTTCGTCAGTGGTCCGCGCGTGAGAGGATCGAAGTTACCGTTCACTTCCAGATGTTTTTCAATCATCGCACGCTCATACGTCGTGCCGCTGGGCGTCACCACCGGATCCTGCATGACGTCCATGCTCAACGGGCACTGGCACAGCTCCATCAACTTTTGCCATCGCGCTAAAATCGAGGTGACACGATCAGATCCTGGAACGGCTTGCGGATTCACAACCATACCGTTCGCGTCTCTCATCAACAGCGTGAGCTTCATCTCGGACGACAGCGACTCCTTCATAAACGTCGACAACAGCGCATACGACGAACTGTCGAGCGCTTGTTCCAGAGCGACCACCGCTTCATTGAATCGCTTTTGCTTGCGATGGCATTTCGCTGACCAGAGAATGAGCTGTCCTTCTAGCTCCACCAAATCTTTCTGTTCGACAGAGGTGACAACGATATCCTCAGCTTGCTGCGTTTGTTTGATGGTCGCAACAACCGCGAGGGCCTGCTTTAAGTTCTGCGTCGCTTCGTCGAACCGGTTGAGCGTAACGAGGCACTTGGATGCTGACAGATGCGCCCACGCGCGCTTCGCCTTGGTTTCAATCGGATCCAACGTTTTCACGGCACTGGCGGCCAGACTGTACAAGCCAGCAGCCTTGTCGTACTGCTTGTTCGCTAAACAATTGTCTGCAGTAGAGAGATACTGCTGTAGGTACAGCGGGCCGATGCGGTCTTCTAAGAATGCTGCACATTCCGCCCACATGTCGCCCAGGCCATGAAATTCGGCTGCGTGCTGGCCACCCAACACACCGAGCGCCTCGAAGTCCGCACGTACATCGTCAAAGTTGCGGCAACGCAAGTTCGAGATCATACGAAAGATGAAACACTTGACGTACTTCGTGTGATCAGGCAGCTCTTCCAGAGCACGCGAGAAATACTTAATAGCGACGGGATATTGCTTCATGAGAAAAGCTTCAATGCCAAGGTCCATCGCCGCTACCTGCATCGACGTGTCCACAGGCAGGATGCGCCACTTGCGCTCTTCCATCCATGTGGGGTCGTCCGATCGGTGCGAGGCCGTTCGGACCAAGCGCCGCGTGTCTTCATTTTCTTCTTCCTCATCGTGGAAATCCTTGGATGGGAACAAGTACTCGCCTTGGTAATGGTTGTACAGCGCAAACACGTCGCGGTTGTCGTTATCCGCAGGCACAAGTTGCCATTCGCCCGAAATGCCTGGTGTTTTGTCGTCGCGGTCGCGGCCCTTCTCCTCGTTCTCCGTGTCGTCGTCGTCTTCTTCTTCCTCGTCTTCTGGTGACCACGTGAACACACGGCTTTGATAGGTTCCATCTTCAGCGCGGTACTTGGCATAGTTGGATGCGTACAGATACTCGTCGTACGCGACGCTCTTGAGGTAGAACCGGTCTTTACGGTCGTTGATCGGCACAAACAGCCACTTCTCCTTGTCTCCATCGGGTGTCCACTCACCCGACCAGCAGAATACATTCTTGCGGTTGTCGTCGAAGGCCCATTCGCTCGCTGGCACAAAAAATGTCTCGCGATACATGTGCGACTCCATGACCACCTGCTTGCCCATGACAATGGCTCGGATCGTCGGGCAGAACCATTCGGTCCAGTATTTCTCCGCGCGCTGGTACAGCGTGTAATCCATTTCCACGGCACCTTCGCGATGGTATTCGGGCGATCGTGCGTGCTGCAGCAAGTCGTGAATGAAGAACGCCAACGGGAACGTCGCAAAGTGCGAGATTGTGACGATCGATTGACGAATGGACTCGTCCGCTTCGTGCAAAATCAAGCACCCATCCAGCATCCACTCGTACGGCAATTTCTTGAGAAACTTGAGCACGACCAGCACGTCGTACATGCCCGCCAAGTAGAACTGATGGATGATGGCGTGCAAATACTTCTTGGCGCTCGTGGCCAGCTCCGGCAGCTGATGGAAGCCCTCGCGGGCCTTGTCCACCTTCTTCTCGATCAGGAGCTGGCGCGTGCGCTGCAGCAGGCTCTCAGCCGTGATCACCGGTGGTGGAGGCGTCGCCGTGGGCGTCATTGCTGTCGCCGTTGATGCCGCAGTCGGTGTCGTCATGGCGCGCGCGGGCTGCGGCGGCGGAGGCAGCGCAGCGCCGTCGTGCGCGACTTGTGCGCCGCCGAGATTGCTCAGCTTGCGCTTCTTCTCGTGATTCTCTGACGCCATGGCCGCACACACGCGTCCTCGCTCTGTTTGTCTATCTGTCAGTCTATCGCTGCTGCACTGCTGTGAGCAAGCGCGGAATTCAGCAACACACGCGCCCGCTCCGTCGTCGAGCTCGAGTTCGCTTCGTCGACTGCGTCGCGTTGTGTGTGGGGCGGGCGAGTGATGGACGAATGGAGCTGATCGGTGGACGGACCCCTAGCCGCCGATGTGGCTGACGCCGGCGACGCCCCGACTTGAAAAGCACCAATGGGCTGCCTCTATTTGGTTAGCAACGCTATTCAACATGGCGCTAAGCCCGTGACACGCGCTGGTTAGGACGTTGATGTCATAACAAATGCGCGGGATGTGGGCAAGTGACCCCCCGCAGTCACCTGGTTCAGTCAGCGACAGGCGCTGAATGAGACAGCGGTCACGGCCGTGATCCGCCGTGTGTGGCATGTTGCATGGGATCGCATGGCACAGTGCGGTGGCTGGTGGCAGCCCAGTGGAGCACGCTGCAGACCATTGCAAGATGCCGGTGGTGCAGAGCAGTAAGCAGGATCAAACAGCCTGGGGGACAATGGCCGGTGGCAGGTGCATGCGGGTGCTGGAGGTTGAGTAAGGGCCACTTTCGATGCTTGGGTGGGTGCGTCACATGCGACGACAGAATGACGCAACCAATGGCATTGCGTGCTGTTTAGAACAACGCTGGCCATACAAGTCGCACGCTGCGGTCTGGGACGTGACGACTTCATCTCGTACATATTGATCCACGATGGAATGCGTGTGAAGGACGCCGGCGTGTCGCTTGTTTGAATGGATCTGGTAACACGCAAAATGTGTTTTGCATGGACTGAAGAGAGGAAGAGGATGACAGAGGCTGGTGAACCGAGTGTATGGCGCCCAGATAGCACCTTCTTGCAGCGTATTCTTGGGAAAAGGAAAGCCACCAATTCACGAGCAAAGGCAGCACTGACGCAACCTTTAGTGCAAGTTCGTCGAACTCCAACACCAAGGGTGCCTGTGCCAGCAACCGCACGCACTTCGCCATGGCCGACTCTGACTGTGCCGCGATCACCATTTCTCGAATATCTGAGCGTGACAAGCAGCCCAACAAAGCTTCCCCTGGTTCACATTCTACCACAACACGCGAAGGTTCCACAAGTCACAGCAGTTCAACCGCAGGATGGATCCGACGATGCAAATTCGCAGCCAGCGTCGTCGAGCACGGTTGTCACCAAAACGTCGGCGACAAGCCATGCAACCCCCGCTACAACGCCTGCCTCACCCGTTGCCACTGCAGCCACGGCGACGGCAGCACCAGCTAGCAAGACAGCGAGAGCTCCTCGACGATCAAAGAAGCGCCGTCCTTCCACCAGGCAGCAGCTGTTCAGCGAGCTGCAGTCCCACAAAGCGCCGCCAGTTGAAACCCACAGCGCGGGCTGTGATGTGGTGCATGCTGATGAACCAAACAATTCCGATTCGCAGCCTACACATGAAGACCCAGTGCCAGTGCAAGCAGGTCAAATACCACAAAGCGAAGCAGTCAAAGCCACGTCGGAGGAGCAGGCTCGCAAGAAACCGCGCAGGTCGGAAGATGTCGAAGACGCGCTGACGTTTCTCGCAGAAAGCTGGACACGGATCGCCGACGCGGTCCAGAAACGAGAGTCGTTTACGGCTGTGGAGCGGTTCACGTCGACGTTTGAGAAGGACTTTTCAGCGCGCGATGGGCTGCGGTTTTGCATTCATATTGGCACCAACGAGGAGCTCGCAGGCGTGTTCAATCACGTGAGTGCTGCGCAGCAGCGACTGATGATCGAGGCGTTCCTGGCGTCGGGCATGGACATCCCGTACTACAATCAGCATACATAACCCACGGTGGACGGTGTGAGCGTCGCTGTGGCTCGTGTAATGATGAAAGCAAGCGTTCGTGTGCCGTTGGATTCTTTGGGTGAGCTGTGCATCGTCAAATCACGCTGGATACAAGCTATCCAGGAGAAGAAATGTTGGTAACGTCGTATTTCAGCCAATCAGAGAGACAGAATGACAACCTTCGAGACCGTTCGACCAATCACGTTCGAGAATTCCAGAAGTTGGCCTCGAGAAGATGAGAAGGTTCGCGTACATGAAATGCATGGCGCACTAGCTGTGCTGACGTAGGTCATATCCACGAGCACGATGGGGACAGTGCTGTGAGTGACACGGGGTAAGGTAGTTCGCAATTCGCAAGCAAGGCAACAAGCCAAGACAGAGCAAACAACAACAACAAGAGACACAAACAAGCAGACATGACGCAGATCACWGGCGAAAGCGTGGGCATCGWTCTCGGCACGACGTACTCGTGCGTCGGCGTGTGGCAGAACGACCGTRTGGKGATCATSRCCAGCGAMCAGGGCAACCGCACGACGCCATGATACGTGGCGTTCATGGACTCGGAGCGTCTGATCGGTGACGCCGCCAAGAACCAAGTGGCCATGAACGCCGCCAACACAGTGTTGGACGCCAAGCGCCTGATCGGCCGCAAGTTCTCGGACCCGATCGTRCAGGCTGACATGAAGCACTGGCYGTTCGCAGTGACGGCCGAACCTGGTGATAAGCCACAGATCACGGTGCAGTTYAAAGGCGCCAAGAAGACGTTCMAGCCAGAAGAGATCTCGTCCATGGTGCYGACCAAAATGAAGGAAGTGGCCGAGGCGTACATTGGCAAGGAGGTCAAGAACGCCGTCGTGACGGTACCAGCGTACTTTAACGACTCGCAGCGCCAGGCCACCAAGGACGCCGGCGCCATCGCCGGTCTGAACGTGCTGCGCATCATCAACGAGCCGACGGCCGCCSCCATCGCGTATGGCCTGGACCAGCAGAGCACCGAGCGCAATGTGCTGATCTTCGACCTGGGCGGCAGTACGTTCGATGTGTCGGTGCTGACGATGGAGGAAGGCATTTTCGAGGGCAAGGCGACGGCCGGCGACACGCATCTGGGCGGCGAGGACTTTGACAACCGCCTCGTGGACTACTTTGTGGCCGAGTTCAAGCGCAAGCACCGCAGGGACCTGACGACGAGCCAGCGGTCGCTTCGTCGCCTGCGCACGGCATGTGAAAGTGCCAAACGCACGCTGTCGTCGTCGACGCAGGCGCACGTCGAGATCGACTCGCTATTCGACGGCGTCGACTTCAACAGCACGATCACGCGTGCGCGCTTCGAGAACCTGTGTGCCGACTACTTCCGCAAGACGATGGAGCCCGTGGACAAGGTGCTGCGCGAYGCCAAGCTGTCGAAGASCCAAGTGCACGAAGTGGTGTTGGTGGGTGGCTCGACGCGTATCCCGAAAGCACAGCAACTGCTGTCGGACTACTTCAATGGCAAGGAACCGTGAAAGTCGATCAATCCGGACGAGGCCGTGGCTTTCGGTGCGACGGTGCAGGGCTGCAATCCTCGGTGGAGGTCACAAGTCCGAGAAGTTGGACAGCATGCTGTTGCTGGACGAGGCACCGCTGTCGCTCGGGTTGGAGACAGCAGGTGGCGTCATGACGACGCTGATCCCACGCAACACGACGCTGCCGACCAAGAAGAAGCAGACGTTCTCGACGTACGCAGACAATCAGCCGGGCGTGCTGATCCAAGTGTTTGAAGGCGAGCGCTCGATGACACGCGACAAAACTTGCTGGGCAAGTTCAACCTGGACGACATTCCACCGATGGCACGCGGCTCGACGTGACGTTCGACATTGACGCGAATGGCATCTTGAACGTGTCGGCTGTAGAGAAGGTGACGGGCAAGGAGAACAAGATCACGATCACGAACGACAAGGGTCGACTGTCGCAGAGCGAGATCTACCGGTTGGTGGCGGAGGCCGAGAAGTACCGCAAGGAGGACGAACGCAACCGCGTGCGCGTGGACGCCAAGAACTCGCTCGAGAATTATGCGTACAACCTGCGCAACAGTTAGAGCGACGACAAGATTAAGGGCCAGTTGTCGGACAGCGACCGCAAGAGCGTGGAAAACAAGGTGTCGGACGTTCTTTCGTGGTTGGACAGCCACCAGCCTGCGGAGATGGAAGAGTTTGAGTCGAAGCAGAAGGAGCTGGAGGGCGTGGCCAATCCGATTGTGCAGAAGATGTACGCGGGTGCCGCTGGCATGCCTGGTGGGACGCCGACGCGTGCGACGAGCAGTAGTGGGAGCGCGG
>NSDO01000463.1:0-17575 GCA_002286825.1 Lagenidium giganteum
TCCTAAGTCTGTGTGACTGCTCTCAATAGAGAGCGGCTCACAAATCCAATAGTCCGAAGTGAGAATGAGCGCAGACGAGCGGCAGCCGCCACCAACGAGTTGCTGCTGTTTGTCATCGTTGGCAACTCGCTCGCTCGCCAGGATGCACGCGCATGTCGCGTCCACACCTGCGCGCTGGCCAGCAGGTGCAGAGTCGGTGTGATCGCGTGCTCTCTGTCAGTGCGAGCACACCCCTGGCCACTCGGGGCATTGCGGTGCACCCACTGCGGCGCATCTTTCCAGCGAACCCGGCATGGCACCGGCACTGTCCCACACGATATCGTTGAATGTGGGCATGAATCGACGCAGGAAATCGCCTGAGCAAGTCGACGCGAACGCCACACGCTGGTCACTCGCCATTGGTTGACGATGCCGTGGAGCGCGCGGCAACTGAGGGGCAACAGAGAACGCCGTGTCATCTGATGCGTGCACAGTGGGGCGATGGGGAACGGCCACAGCGGCATCTGCAAGTGCCAACATGTGTGTTTCGATGGATGTCCGCCTCCAACCATGGATGGATGGATGGAAGGACACCCGCCTGAGTTCGTTCAATCATCAGCCAACGAATGGCGCGCCTCTGACAGCCAATTGCTGTGGGGGTGCGCGCGGCGTTGCGCTCCGTCGAAAGTGTGTGTGCGCGTGTTGCAGCTGGGTTGACAGCTGGTGACCAGGTGGTTGTGCGCTCGCGTTTGGTGGGTTGCCGCCATTGACTTGCCGTCCAGCTGGCAGCTGCCTCATGTCACTTCAACCAATGCGGACCTGTTCACACACCACAGAAATCTGTGGCACAGATCATCATTCCTGGCGCAATTGCTGGGTGATGGGGGACCAACGATCGTTGCGTTGAAGATGTTGCGTCATCGCACCTGCCCAATGCCGTCGACGACCAACGAGAACTGGTCAAGCTGTATGGTGCTGGGTTCATGGGAAAGATCGATCAAGCGAGTTACTGGAGGAGGAAGGGGCTTCTTAGCGCCGGCATCCGCAACATATCAGCCTGGCGACAATGGTCGAGAATGGATCGCCAACGTCCATCGTCGGAAGGCGACACGAATCAGCAACGAGGTGTCGAAGCAGTTGTCACACTCTGCGACCATGCCGTCCCAAAGCATAACAGTGTGAGCGCATTGTGCACAATTGGTTGTGTCGTTGTTGAAAGCTCGCCATTTTTGACTACGCTCAGCATTCGCTACCTTGTCGTGACTGGATCGCGTCGCTTATATCCTCGGCGAAGTGACTGAATACATCACGTGCTCATGGATTATCCTCTGCATGGGCCCCGATGGCGGCCCCATCAGCACTTTGCGGTATCACGTCGGTACGTCCGCAAAATTGCTCGAAATCACGCTGCAATTCCGATATCCGCATTCATGTCTCCAATCTTGGCAAGAGGTGAGCTTGGGCGGACTTTGTCGGCGACCTTGACGACTTCACTACCCGATAGGTCAGCTATTCATCAACTTTCTCCCATGCTCCCCATGGACCCGATTCCGATTGGGGGGGGGGGGTAGAGACATTCGTTGGAGGCCACCCCGATGCACGTAGAAATTGGACTTGTCATGGCCAAACGCCTAGTAAACGTATTGTGCGGGCCTCAAGTTTCTGATGTTGTGTTCCTATGCTGATCTGACTCCTCTGACGTGCGATGGTGCCCTAAACGTGAGCTGTAGTAATATTGGTCACG
The DNA here is from genome assembly GCA_002286825.1 of Lagenidium giganteum. Lineage (NCBI taxonomy): Eukaryota > Oomycota > Peronosporomycetes > Pythiales > Pythiaceae > Lagenidium > Lagenidium giganteum. Next base: position 1,724 of record NSDO01000463.1, read on the forward strand.
CGGGCAATTCAGCTGCAGCAGTGTCCCCCAGCAATATGGGCCCAGAATTATCCAGCCCGGCGAGTTTACAAGGTGTCGTATTACGTGCAAACCTGTGTATTATATATCAATCATGAATTTCACTTCATCTGGAATATCAACGGTGTGCACGACCCTCACATCACCACGGAAGCGTCTGTGTCATCAGTGTCATCTTGCGTATAGGCAACTAGACCTTCTTTGCGAGGGCATGGTAGGAATTTCTCCGTAATTTCACGCCAATGAGGAACTCCGATCACTTTGTCGCCCTTCCGGAGCATGTCTAGGAGCGTGTAGCAACGTGAGTGGCCCATGACGCCGAAATTGCGTCGGAACACTGGTGCGTAATCTTGAGTCGGCGATATGCACTCGTTCTTGTGCACGCATGTAATTATCTCGAGCATTTCACGTGCCGCTACCTCGGTGTAGCCGCTGAGAACAGCTGCAGAGTAGATGGCGACATTCCACTTGTGCACTCTGCTTGGACATGTGCTCTTTCCTTTCCAGACTGGCTTGAGATCTTCCCAACTGTGATCTTTATCTTCAGCCAGTAAGCTGGGGCTCAACGATCGCACGTTCGGAGCGTTCTGGCACTTGTCCCACAAGATGTACAAGTTGGAGTTCGGGCTGAAGCTGTACGTGTAGCTGTATACCCCGAGGTCTTTTGCGTCGATGTACTCGCCGAACGTTCGTGGGAGGTCTTTAAAGTACGTGTAGAGAGTGTTGCCCTGGGTGTTCACATCCACCCATCGTCCATTTGTGTCAGTGACTCGCATTGTGATCACGTCGTTTGGCTGGAAGAACTTTCCACTGTTCTGGGGGCGGCGCTCGCACGACTGCCACACCTTGTCGCTAACTTTTTCTTGCACAGTGAGCTTCCTGTTGTTTGTGATCTGGAACGCACATTTCAGGTAGATGGTCTGCGCTGCGTCAACGAAAGCGTGGTGCGTGTAGAACAACGGATCGGCGGGAGACTCGAAGTATGACATCACGCCGTCGATGTATCCGTGCACTGTATCTGCAATCACAGACGTGCACCAGCATCAGCAAAGAAACGATTTCACAAAGAGTGACATGAACTTACTGTGCACACCACGCTCGATACCATTGGCGAAATCAATCCATTTCCATGACGGTGGAAAGATTTGCGCCATAACCGAACTCAAGTAGGCGTCACCAGGGTAGTCGTTAAACGGTGATCCACGAGTGATGCATCTTTGGCATGATTGGTATGGAAATACACTGGCTTGGCCGCAAAAATGACTGGTAAACGACCGCGTCACGCACGCTCCTCCATCTGGCAAGTCGATTGTCTGGTTGTAGATCATCAGGTTGACAGACTTCCCCCATTGGCCACACTTGTGGTTCCTCCGAAGTCATTGTAGATCTGCGAGCACGAGAGGATTGAGTTGCAATAATTTGCTTGTCGCTTGGCTGTCGCGTACAGGTGATCCCACACAGGAATGGTGACACATTCATAGGTTTTTCCCAAGCTTCGCAGCATGTTCTCGTAGCCAAGAAGGAATCGGCGGTGCCAATAGATGAACATGCATTGACGATGAGCTTCCAGTTCGGAGAAATACTCCGTGTGCATCTGAATGAACTTGATGTGCAGGCCTCGGTCCATAGCAAGTTGCACCGCGCTGATGTATAGATTCTTCTCCGTTTGCGTGTAGGAATCCCAGGATTTCCGCACTCGAGGCTGGGTGCAGGTAGTGCCTGCAGGAGGCGTGACCTGAGCTYGGACATTTTGAGCAAGAGCCGAAGTCAACCAAAGAACTGCATATATCACAGAGAGAAGGTATTTGGGTAACATCGGGATGCGGACACGAATGCTTGGCGAGGAGGAGAACTTGATTGGACTTGTGCTGGGGCCGAGAAAATCTGGAAGTGAGAGAGTGAAGCGAAGACGTGTGCTGTAAACGCCCAGTCGCTGCGGCAGCGTGCAGAGCACATTGTGTGCTCAGCACACACTGCTCTGCCTCATGCTTGTCAGCCGCTTCAAGTGCGATTTCGAAAGATGCCTTTTCATGGTCTGGGCGTCCGTCCGCTTAGAAACGCTGGCCGCACACCACCTTCGCAGTCGCCATCGGCAAGGATTGCATTTGCTGGACTTATGAGGGGGTATCCGGTATAGGGATGCCTTTGTGAGTGATTTCGAACATGCAACCAGAACGATTTTGGGGAGTAATTGGTTTCGCAAAGCTTGTCATTCCCAAAGATCCCAATCTGGGATCTTTCCTCAGCGCAATAGATACCGTCCGATGTGTGAGGCTGCCTCACTGAGGCAGGAACTGAGTGCCTGCACTGAAAACTATCTGAACGGTGATGATGACCAGAGCTCGTGATTCATGAGCGTGATTCACGAGCGCTCGTCAACTTTACAGTAGAAGTACTACATCGTCCAAACGTGGTCGTGGCGAAGAACACTTCCTGAGTGCTTTAATTTTTGCTGTGCTTATAGGCCTGCTTCACACTATCCGACGTGAGGCACCAGGTGATGCATCCATTACAACTGAATTCGTTGTTGTACCACCTCTCGGATAGACAGATGAAATGACATAACCCTGGTACGAGWTTGACGTTGGATAATCGAGTATCTTTGATCAGCGTCACGTGCTAACTAACTTCAGAAGGATTTATTTTCTTGCTGGCTTCAATAGTCTGGGGCGACCAATTCCAACACCGAGTGGGCCTCAATGAAAGCTTGTGTAGCAGCTTCTGGTTGTATCTGACGAAGGCGTTGCTCTAGAACTCCATCAACTTCTAACCATGGGTTAAGACCACACACATAGAAGGCTTGTGCGATCTCTCGAATTCGTTTGTTCTTCTCATTGATACTATCGACAGCTTCCTCCACAAACGTCGTCAATTGCTCGCGTGAGATCGCTTCGTTCAATAATGGTTCATTTTTGCGGAATAAGTGGGCAGCATATTGGGTCTTGACGGCATCTTTCATCGCCGAAATGATTCCAGCTTCGCATGGATGGCTTACTGCCGTCAACGAAGACTGGATGTACTCGACGATTAACTTCGTACCACCAGTCGATGTCTCGTTCACGCTATCGATCCACGCGTTGACCTCAGCTGTCGCATGTGCCAGTGCAACGTCGAGGAGAACTCCGATCCTTCGGCGTGGGTATAGATTCCTCAGCATGTTTAAGTACATAATCGTGACTTGTGATGAGCCCGAGAAGTACGCGGAGAACACGACGGTAGAACGCTGGAAGTCTTGTTGCACTGCCCCAGTTGGCGACGAGCAAGGTACTCCACGGAACAGCACGAATGGAGGCAACAGTTGTGATGAGAGTGCTTCCATGGACAGCAGTACCGTGCATTCGTTCTTGAACCCGCCATGGCGAGTCGTCGTGTTAGATCCAACGCACTGTGTTGGCGTTGGACCGAGATTTGTATCTGCTCCACAAAAACGCATGAACACCTCGCCTGTAGCCACAAGGACATCCACTCGCTCGCGCTGGAATCGTTCCCGTGCATGCTGTGCTCGAGTGACCGCAAGCCATTGCCAATTTTCTGGGGGCTTAGGAATGATGCCTCGCTCGAGAATCTCGTAATTTTGTTGCTGCAATGACCTCCGCAGAAAGTTAAGCAGCGTCTTCGGGTAATTCTTGGAAGGTGGGCCATAAATTTGCATAAATTCAGAGTCACTGAAGTGCCGCTCCACTTGAGCGCGTAAGTTGACATGCAACACGGGCGTGCCCATTCGCCACGACTCGTCGACTACCATCTTCACGAAGCGATGAACATCACGATGCTTGCCCTTGTCGTCGTTCTTGGTCATCCGCAGACGCTTGGCGTTCTTCGCAGACATGTGCATATCGTGGTTAACAATTACGAGGCCCCCAGATGACGCACTGCTGTCCTGACCAAAGATACCGTCCTCTGTTGCTTGCCCCGCGCCTCGGGGGCTATTCGTTGCTCCGTTCAGATGTTCGCTTGGATCCACGGCACCACCCGGCCGTTTGGCTTGCCGAACCTTCTTGAGGAAAGGTGACAAGTCCACATGGCACTGATCGAGCGTCGTGTGCGTCGCATTCGAGACGTTGATCGTGACGTCCGGCCCCATACACGTCGAAACCTCGCTCAATGTCACGCGCCCGACGAGCCCGATCCACTTCACAATCATCTCGCGCTTGCGCAGCCAGCCGTCGAGCGTTGACATCTCAATATTGAACGCTTCTGCTGTGCGATCGACGTTGCGGTTCCCGAGTTGTGGATGCAGGTGGAAGAAGATGATGCACGCCCGAGTGAACCACGTCATCTCGCGACCGCGCTTGCCTTTCGGCGTTCCCTGCGCAGCTGGGGGGGGTGTGCCGGCCCCCACCACGGTCGCCGTTGGTACGGCTGCATTACCAGGAGGTGAGGCGCTCAGGACAGCAAGCGCAGACGCCGGTGTCGACGGCACCGCCACAGCGCCATTTGCTGCCGTGACGCTTGCGCCCGTCGACGACACGGCCATGTTGCCCGGCAATTCCGTTCTGCCCAATAACCTTTGATATTCAATATGTGGCGGCCACTGCGCGGTTGAGTTGAGGAGTTGGTGCATGGGTGTCGGGGAGGTATTGATTCTCCGCAGTGTATGCTTTCATGGAGGTAGCCCGCACCAAGCAGTCGGTCACTTCAAGCGACGTGAAGGAACGTCGCGAGCATGGAAAGCCACGGTCACGCAACCAGCCCGATGAATCATGACATGGACCATGATGCCCATGCAAACGCGGTGTCGACGTATCTGATGCACGCATCGCTTTGGAGTATTGCTGTCACCGCGTTGTCGCTTGGTTCTGTGCACGTGCTCACTGGTCCAGATCATATCAGCGCGCTCGCGGCACTATCCAGTGGTCGCTCGTGGCGTGCATTTGTGCTAGGGATGCAGTGGGGAGTTGGACATGCCACAGGTATCGTGCTCGTGGCGATAGTGTGCCTATCGTTGGGCCATGCAATCGACCTCGGCGGCTATCGCGCAGTGTTCAACTACGTCACGGGCGCGTTTTTGATTCTCATTGGACTGTGGACCTGGTACAACACGCACCAAGAGTTCCAAGCAAAGACAGCGCCTTCGAGTTGGAAGAATGTTGAATGCCAGGACACGTCATATACGTTGCTCAGCGCTGATCACGCTAACTCGGTCAATACGTTGGGTGGCGTTGTGTGGTTCGAGTCGACCGATTTACAGGGTGAATTCTCGAATGGAGGACGAGCTCAGACAGCAGCAAGTTTGTGCGTTGGATTGGTGCATGGTGTTGCAGGGCCAGGCGGTATGTTGGGTGTGCTGCCCATTCTTGCGATGCATCATATCGGGCGCTCGTTGGTTTACCTTGGCTGCTTCTGCCTCAGCTCGATCTTGTGTATGGGTGCGTTTGCAGCATTGTATGGTGAGGTGACTAAGCGGACATCTACGAGCTCTCACATCGCAGCTTATCGCATTGGTATCCTTTCGGCGTGTTTGTCCATTCTTGTGGGCATTATTTGGCTGGTTCTGCAAGTGTTCGGTGTGCTCGACGATGTCTTCGGTCATGATGGATGAAGATTTCTCAAGAATCTTTGACAAAGATGGGAATGACGACTCACCGCTGCTGGATAACTACTCCGCTGAGTACGAACGTCGTATTCTGCTTCCATCAAGTGTATTTGGTCGATATGACCATCATTTATCATTTCGTGCAACACGCAGGAAACCTCTCAAGCAACAGAATGCATTATTTTTCCGATGACCAAGGCGTAAACGACTGCACGGATTCTGGTGAACACTTCCACCCCTGATAATGCAATAATAGAAGCATATCGTCGCATTACTCAAGTTACTCAAGAATCCATATCTCGATTTCCGGTTTGTATTGACCTCTTATTGGATCTATCGTACCGAAGAACACCCAACTCCAGTTGTGTTTCGAGGCATCATGCATTCACATCACCACCAAGCTCGCAATCACAGCAGCAACGCCGACTCACCCTTGCGCAAACCACACGAAACATGTCCACATCACGAACAAACGAAACTCATACAAGCAAACCACAGCACAACAATATAATGAGCGCAAGTCCAGAGCTGAGAGTCAGTGGCAGCATTAGCCGAACACCGCGTCCAGCTGACCAGTCGCTGATAGAGTGACCCAGATAATACCAACGACCAGCGATACACAAGACGAAAAGATGCCAATGCGGTAGAGAAGAGTCTCTGAATACTGGCTGAGACGCCCTGTGATCTCACCGTAGGTGGCAGCGAAGACACCCATGATGAAAATTGACGAGACGCAGAACGACAACAGATAGGCCGATGAACGTCCCCAGTTGTTTAACACCACCGCTGGCAGCACACCCAAGATTCCTCCTGTCCCCGCAAGCCCATGTGCGACGCCATAGGCAAAGGCAGTCCAGCGTTGGGTGCTCGGATTCTTGATGTCCGAGGACGGCGCCAAGCAGATGCCACCGCAGCACTTCTTGGTGACGATGGTCTCATCAAATGATGGCTTCCGCACGTCATCGACTGCTTTTGCAGTGTCATTGGGCGTTGGGAAGTCCGAGTCGGCGCAAGTGAACGACGTCTTGGGCTCCATGTTGGGGGATGCGTTGACCGCAGGCGACAGCACGACTTCAAGCGTCTGAGTCGTGCCTTCTCTATCGGGATCGCATGTGGCCATCCGCTGTTCACGTCGCATCTTGATGTAGTGGCGCATACTCCAAAGGCCCAAGATGATCATGAGGATGCCCACGACAAAGTCGCAGTACTTGCCAAAGCCATCAACATCAAAGCTCTGGTTCACGCTTAAGAAGATGATGGTGACCAAGATCAGCCCGGTCGAGTGGCCACAGCCCCAGCGCATGCCAAGCTGACATGATCGCCACGACGAACCAGCACTGAGCACAACAAGTGCACTCAAATGATCCGGTCCCGTGATCACATGCACGATACCGAGCAAGAGCCCCGTGCTGATGATGGTCGAAATGGGTGCATGCCCCAGGTTGTAGTGCTCTTCGCCCATGGTCGCGTGCTTGGTTGCTTGGTCGCTTAGTCTGTCACCTAATTACGGTGGTGCAGCGCGGGCCGTGTGTCTGTCTTGGCGGTCGCTCGACTTCCACCAGCGCTAGAGAATGCAGAAATGACAGCAAATGTTGTCGGCAGAAGGGATGGATGCGTTTCGTCGCCCTCCCGAATAGTAGCCCCGTGTTGTTCTGTGAAGTCTGGATGTTGCGGCTGTTGGTAGTGAAACAAACGGGCTGAACGCCTCAATTGGGTGCGTGAATTCCGAAGGCGTCGGCTTTGGACCCGGAAACAGACGGAGCAGCACGCGCATGAAGGTGGTTTCAGAAGATCTCATTGCAGGCGAATTGGTTGAAGGCAGCTGGCCGACGGCGTCCTTCCAGCCTCGAAGCACAGCGAACGCGTGGTGCAATCATGGCGTGCTGCGCTAGAGGCTCTAGCGTGGACCTGGTTTGGCTCAGTGATGCTGGATGCCGTGCACCAATACACGCGAGCCTGGAAAGGCCGTGCGCGCAACTGGTATCATGGGCGAGTGCGCTCGATGCTCTAGCCAGTGATGGGGACAAGATCTTGACCAGGACGACAGCCAGATCGCAGCGAATGCACACTCAGCCCAGAGAGAGCTGGTGATGTGGTGTGCAGTTGGACGCACGCGTGACAATCATCGAGGGCATTTTGACGAGTGGAGGGAAGCGGCGATGGTGGCTAGCATGAAACGTGGAAGATAGTGTTGGGGTGGGTCACACCACGCGCCCCCACCACCGATCGTGCTCAACAAAGCACATAGTTGCGACATTGGTGCCGTTATGCGTGTACCCACTGGTTATCGGCACACTGCAGCGCAGCATTTGAGCGCGACGTGCGGGGCTTTCAGAGGCAAATGCGTGGAACCGATATTTCCTATTTTTAAATATACTATTTGATTAGTATTCTGTGACGGCGCGCAACTGGTTGGCTGGTGCTGCCACCATTGCAAGAACGATGTACGCAGGCGTCGACAAGTACGGTGGTGCGTTGGCCGGCGAAGGCCAGCCAACTGGTGATGCAGCCGCAGGACTGACAGGATTGTCATTAGAAGATGCCATTGAGACCGCTGCAGCCGAAGAGACCGTCGTCGTAGACGTCCCCTACTCGTACTTGGAGGATGAAGACGACCCGAACTCGATTGTCACGGGCACCTCGCAGGTGCTGCTGAGCGCGCAACTGAACCCGGAATGCGGTGGCCTGATGTGGGTCGAACAGGAGACGCCTCAGGCTGCGTACAAGAACGTCGTGGCGATGTGCYAGATGACGTCGATGCTTCGTGACACGGATCGCAATCGTTGCTACGAGCTGGGGATCAAGAACGCCATCACAAAGTTTGTGGCTCGTCATGGTCGTGCACCGGTCGTCCTCGACATTGGCACAGGCACCGGCCTGTTGTCTATGTTTGCAGCCACCCACGGCGCTGAGCACGTTTACGCGTGCGAGATGTTCAAGCCGATGGCTGTGATCGCGACCAATGTGACCCAAGACAATCATCCCGACAAGATCACCGTCTTCGCGCTGCGCTCGACTGACCTGGTGGTGTCTCCAGATAATGGCCACCTACCACAGCGCGCCGATATGCTCGTGTCTGAGCTCTTTGACTCGATCCTGCTGGGCGAAGCCGTGTTGCCAACCATCCGCCATGCGATGGAGCACTTGCTGGTGCCCAACGCTGTCATTGTGCCCGAGCGTGCCACCGTGTTCGCTCAAATCGTCGAGAACGAGCAAATGTATCGATTCAATAGCTTTGCTGACCAGGAATTGAACGACACGCATGTGCGTTTGGCAAGAAACGCCGCCGCTTGGTCTTGCACCGGTGGTAAACCAGCTCTTCCAGTGCACGTCAATGCCTTCGAGCATGACACGAAAGTGCTGACGCCGTCCACCCCCGTGCTATCGTTCGATTTCTCCAAGCCAGGTGGTGGTTGCACGAAGAACACTGAAGAGCTGTTGCTACAGACGCAAGCGACCGGCGTTGCCCACGCCGTCGTGATGTGGTGGCAAGTGAGCTTTGACGACCAAGATAGCGTGGTGTACTCGACCAAGCCCGGCGTGCAGAACTGGCAGGACCATTGGGTTCAAGTGATCTATCCGCTTACTCACTGCAAGCAGTTGGCTGCGACAGATAGTGTTGTGCTTCGTACCCACCACGACGACCTGCGGATTTGGTTCGACGTCGACACTCCAAGCAGTGGCGCGCCAGTGCATCACGAAAAGCTGCCATGCGTTTGTGGTCTGCATTTGGTTTGCAATGCTGAGCGCATTGCGATGCTCACAGACAAGGGTCGAACGGCAGCGTTAGACCAGGCCATTGCCCTTGCCCTTCAACGATCAGGAAAATCGCCATCGGACGTTGCTTGCCTTGACGTTAGTGATGGCTCACTTTGTGCCCTCTTGGCTGCATCTCGTGGAGCGGGCCACGTCACATCGATCGAATCCAAGGACGTGTCCGCGCGAATCTTCGAGCAGCTGTTTGCTGGCAATGGCTTGGAAGCTGAGGTGCTATGCTGTGGTGTGAAGAACCTGCTCGTTGAGCACCTTGCCGATGAGAAGGCAATCGATCTGCTTGTTGGTGAGGCGTTTTACTACTCGATGCAGAACCTGCCTTTGTGGCAGGCATTCAACTTCTGGCTTCGCCGTTCCGCTGTGAATGCGCTGCTCACACCGAATGCTCAAGTCCTCCCAGCGCGTGGTCGTGTGTGCGCAGTTGCGGTGCAGTTCGAGCATCTCCACAAATGTTTCGGTGCCGTAGGCAACGTTTCTGGTTATGATCACGCCTTCTTCGATCAATACCAGAACGAGTATTACACGCGCAACTTCCCGTTCCCAGTGTACATGTATCCATACAAGGCTGTGTCGGAAGTCGTAGAGCTGGCCGCATGGAATTTCACGGACGTGGCGCACACGGTCTTCGAGCAGAAGACCATCACGATTCCAGCTGGTGCACCACGACCCAACGCCGTCATTGTGTGGACCGAGCTAGAGCTGGACAGCGCTGGCACTCTCGTGGTTACCACTGGGCCGGCGACACCTCATTCGAAGCAGCTCATCCGGTTTTTGCCACCTTTAAACGCGACAGCGGCTGTGCTGCAAAGCAGATTCCACTTTAGCGCGACCGAGGGCACCATTGACATGGAGTTCGAAATCGCAGCGTCGCCTTGAAGAAATCAATAACACGTTCATACTGCCAGCGATTGCATTGTCCAGTTTTTTATTCAGCTAATGGACCTTCGCAAGCGACCCTGGATCTTGTGCCCACAATTTACGATACGCCTGATCATCGTACATGGTGCTATCATCAATTTGCTGGGACTAGTTGTTGTCTACTCGAACACTTTGTCCATTTGGCCCGTCGCCTGCAGAACAATCCACGCCACACCGACGACCAAGGAAAAGGCAGCCGAGAACATGCCAATGCGGAATTCCAGCAGCAATGAATTACGGCTGAGGCGACCAGTGACTTCGCCATACAAGGCCGCAAAGACACCCATGATGAAGATGGAAGAGACACAGAAGGAAGCGAGGTATGCGACGGACTTGGTCCAGTCATGCAGAACAACGGCAGGTAACACACCAAGGATGCCGCCAGGACCGGCGATACCATGCACAATTCCCACAAACAAGGCCGTGAGTCGTTGTGTGGTAGGATTGCTGTAGTTGATTGGGCCGCAGAAGCAGCAGCCCTTCTTCTTCGCTTCAGGCTCGGGTTGGACCTCCACTTGGGCATCGGCGTGCTGCTGCTCCCCAGTCGCACCATTCTCTTTCAGTTGGTGGTCCTCTTCGTGGACGTCGACAAGATGAAAAGAGCCCACAGGAGACGATTCGATCTGATCTTCCTTGTCGCTGATGCGCTGCGATGGCCCTCGTTCCATTGGTGCTAGCGACGTGCTCGACGGCACCAACGCCGTCTGCAGCTGCATCGCTTCGGCATCCTTCAGCTTCGTGCGGTACTTGCGCTTAATGTGCACCATGGTCCAGATACCCAACGCGATCATAAACACACCGACGACGTAATTACAATATTCGCCGGCTTTGTCTAAGTCGAACGACGTGCCGGCCGCAAAGAAGATGGCCGCCATGATGATCAAGCCCAGCGAGTGGCCGCAGCCCCAGCGAATACCTAGCGAAAATGCTTTCCACGATGAGTTCGTCGTCATCGCTGCCAGTGCACTCAAGTGATCAGGGCCTGTGCATTCATCCAGCAACAACCGTGTCAGTTCCGCTACTTCGCCACCAACAGCAGCATCCCCGCTGAGCGGGTCCATGCGGGCCTGTCTTTCGTACCAGTGAGCACGTGCACTAGGCCCAATACGATGCCCGTGCCGATGATCTTGCCCAACGATGCATGCGACAGTGAGTGATCTTCTCCGCTCAATATACGCGCAGCATGCGCGTACTGCGCCGCCATGGCGTCCACCAGCAGCGCCGCTTGTGTCATTGTGGCTGCCGACTGTGTCGCCGTCTGGTTCAGATGTGAGCAACCTGTCAAAAGTGCATCGTGACACTCCCGCGAACGGGCCTCTATTAAAGTGGATTAAGGGACCAGCCAATGGTGTGACTCCAGAGGTTGTCGTCGCTGCCACGACTTCGTGAAACAGGCGCTGGCGCGTGTCGCGGACGAAGATGCAGCACGTTCCTGCTCTGAGCACACGAAGCGAGACCAATTGTCAATTGCGCTGAGATGCGTGCTTCATCCACCTGGCATTCGCGCCGGCGCACAAGCTGTGCCATCATGATCGACTTGGATAGCATCCACTCGATGTGAAGCGGTGCGGCTGGTTGACCAGGAGCCGTCTTCTCGTTGCTTTCGTGCGCGAATCACATCGCTCCAACGCATCGTGACGCCTACCCAGACACGCTCCTGGGACACAACAGACGTGGCCTGGCGCACTATCTTCTGACACAGCACGCTCACGCCGATGGCGCAGCGTCCAACTGCATGACTCTTTCAACAAATCGCTCTCTGAGCACGTCCAACTCGCTGTAGGGAAAGAAGTGGCGGAGGGAATCATCGAGTGCTTGTCAATTGTAAAAACGACACATGCAAATATGAAGGTAATTACATCGTTTCTACATTGTGTTGAATATATTTCAGAAAGGTAAAATATAGCAGCGATGTAAATTGGATACCTGTATGTTGATGATGAGACAATTGATGCGCCAGCTCATATCGATGAAAACTACTACAAACTTAGATCAATTAGCCCAGGCACAACTTGAAAGCTTTCGTCCGACTCTCGAAACCTTGCCCCACATGAAGCAACAAAATCTTAGAGATCAAACTCTGAAGCTGATTAAGATGGATTGTAAGCGCAGTAAGAAGTAGCTGCTATGTTTTTTCATCTTGAGTTAGGCATACTGATACATAGAAAACAATGCGGAGTGAATTGCTGAGTATTGCGCGGATGTTACAGTCAGTGCTGCAGCGTCTGCTTGAGGACGAGCCCAATAACATCGATGAAATTGCAGATTTGGAAAATCAATTGCGGACATTCACTATCTCTGTCACCATATTCAAAATCACAGTTGCTGCCTGAACAGCTTGTAGAATTCTTCTTTCCCGTGCTGCAAATAGTAAAGCCAGAGCACGCAATATTGTCCACTGTGACCAAATTGAGGATCTTGGATGTCAACTTCGCGATAAGAATAGTCGTTTGGAATCACACGAGGGCGTGGAAGCCCCAACGGATCAAAGTAGCACTAGTCCTTATTGGAGACCGCGATCCAATGCGTTCCCCCAATCTTCGGCGTCCCTATGTTGATAGTACAGTAATCTTTGCTCATATTTAATTTTTGCTTGAAATCGATTTGATCTACCTTGGCACTAAGCGAATTCGCGAGTTTCACAAGTTGTTCATCTGTTGTTCGAGACAATTTAATATCTTTCTTCTCACTCATACTTCTTTTTTTGCTGGATATCTATATCTTGCCCAATATAAAGCAATCTCGTACTATACAATGTCCACCRCAAGTGATATCTCTGCCTTCGAGCATTCAGTTGAACCAGCTCCAGCTGAAACGCTCTTTCGTGATAAGAAATGGACCTACATCCAAGATTCGACTTCAAACACCAGTCAATATGCTTGTCAAATTCAAGTCAATCTTTCTACCATCTCTTCGCAAGCTGCTTTCGTAAACTGGGAAGAAGCTATCATTGAGCTTCCGATCAAGCTTCAGATTCTCAACAGTGGTGGCTCGTTGGTTACCTCGACGGCTGCATGCGCAATCGATCAACTTGTTCCTAAGGCAGGTGCCTGGCAATTCATTGACTCCGTTCAAGTTGTGGTAGATGGCGTGACCGTTCAAACGAATCAAGTTCATGAAAACGTCAATGCGACGTTCAAGGCGCTAACCGAATGGGACTACAACTCTTACCTCAAACGAGAAGCAACAAGCAACTTCGTCCTTGATGAATTCGCTCCTCCAGTTCCAAATACTGCACAGGCCATGGAAACTTGGCAACCAGCAGCTTCATGACTGCTACCAACAATGTCGGTGAATTCGGTCTTGCAAATACGTTCAGCAACAAGGGTGCACTAGAGCGCTCGATGTTTATGTCGCTTGATCAGCAGAGTGGTAAATTTGCATTTGATGTTATGGGATCAACTGCGAATCTTCAAGCCGTATCGAAACCTGAAGTATACGTTGCGCCTGCTGGCGCTGTTGCTGCTGGATCCTCATTTTACGCTGCTCATTACTTAGCTTGCGTTAAATTGTCTGATATCTCTGACTACGTCAAGAAATGCCCAATGCAAAAAAATACGAAGGGCTTCATCTATATCAACTACAACAGCTCCAGTACGACAATTACAACTGACGTGTTGTAGAGCACCTGAACGTTTCAGCTTCAACGGCGTATGACAGGCCAAAACTCTCTGACGCTGCACGAACAGTTCAATAGGTGCTTTGACAACAAAATCCTTTACTTGGCTTGACTTTCTTCCGTGCTTTGAATCCTGAGCTTCGTGGACCTTCCAAGCAGCTGATGATTCCCCAGCCTTCACTCACTGGGCAGCAGAAGTAAGCAGATGAACAGAGTGAGTCTTTATTATACGCTGATACGCCTTCACTTGCACAAGGGCTCTCCTACGTGCTTCGAGCACGACCTCGTTGTTGCTGCAAGCTCTCTGTCTTGAAAGGACGCGTCTCTTCGTGATCTTGAAGGGAAAACCACCTGAGGACTTGAGGGAAAAAGGAGAGTGAAATTATAATGGCAGGATCCCAATGCAATAGTAACCAAGCCACTAACGACCTTTCGGCTGGTCACTAAGCACGCGATACGGCTCTTAGATCCGTAAATATGCAATACTATAGTCACTAAAAGACTAGTCCAAATTTTTAATACACCTTGTCCTCGGAACCCTTGACTGGGAAGGGCCGATCTTCACTCCATCAGGGAACCCTTATCATATCAAGTGAACCCTTATCATATCCACTGGAACGGACCAATCTTCACTCTATCAGGGAACCCTTATCATACATATCAAGTGAATCCTTATCATATCCACCGAAGACGGCCCCCTTTTCCCACATCATCACAGAACCCTTATCATATCCACAGGGTCGTGCCTTCAGCTTGTATTTGGGTAGCTCAGGACATGCTAACATGCGACATCAATCTCCAGCTTCATCGTCATCTTGCAATAAGCTGAAAACGCAGATCGGCTTTACCATAGACGGAACTGCGGGAGTATTCGCACCTGCTCGCATTGCCACTCTAAACAAACAACAACATGAACTTTGGTAACACGTGACCAATTCTCTGGAATCTATCGTCTGCTTTGTCGACAGCAACATGCGCAGCTACTGGTCTTGCACTTCCTGCTCCAGCCGTTACTCTCACGATCACTGCTAATGTGAATGGTACCCCGACGTGTGGAAGTGGTATATCGCCATCGCAACAGTTCTCTCGTCTCCTTACAGTCCAAACCCGTCTGCCGATAACGCTCTCATTCAAAAGAAGACATTCCGTCACTTTGAACGTGTAACCAACAATTCACTGTTCAAGCTGGTCAATCGTTTACGTGGACGGTCACGAATGGTATTGCCAATCCAAAGGAATTGATTATGCAGCCTGTCATCACAAATCCAGCTGCGGGTACAAGCTCTCTTCCTGACGTAATCAATCCCTTCCGTAGCCCATTCTCCACCGTACCAGCTACGACAAGCCCTTCGCCGCCTTACGTAACCTACAGCAAACGGTAGGAAACGTCCCAATCTGGAATAACCCTGTCAATTTCGGCTATGATCTCTTCGTTCAAGAAATGTTGAAGTCTGGCTTTGATGGTGGTCTTGATGATGTAACAAACGATGGTTTACTATCTCAACGTCTTTGGGAATCGCTTTACCGATTCGTTGCTGTTGATATTGGTCGTCGTCTCCCAAGTGAGGATGGCGCAAGCAAGTCGACCATTCTCAGTGGTACCAACAACACGAACTACGCACTTACGATCTATTACCATATCCTCCGTGAAGTCGTTGCTAGCGTCGACACTGCAATGGGCACAGTCTCGCAAGGCGCTGTTCAACACTAGCTATCAAAGATAGCATGAGCTCTTCGGGTTCTATTAGATGCCGATTCACTCTCAATTAGTATTTTTTGATCTGCCAAATATAGTGTCCAGCAACAATGAACGGGTTCTTCACTAACAACCAAACCAAGCAAAAAGCATACAATCGCTACTACAATGCAATGGCCAAAAGTGATTTCGTCCAAGGCGCAAAGTTAACTCACCCAGCGCCGAGCTTATCGCCGATTTTCCATGATAAGCATTTTCTATTGCTACTATGGGAGCCTCGGAATTAACCTT
>NSDO01000463.1:25129-41399 GCA_002286825.1 Lagenidium giganteum
CATCGCGCTTGGTGCCATTCTGCCAAAGTTGGTGCCAGATCTGAAAGCAGGTCATGTGGTTTCCTTCGTGTGTGCTTCGGATTCGGTCGCACAAGTAGATACGGCATTGTTCGCTGGAGCACTCAACGCAATACGTTCTTGCCTTCCCGATGGGCTTCGATTGGTCGGTATGGAGTATCGAACACACCTTACACACACGATAAAGAGGCTCCCAGACCGCTGCTTATCGTCAGAGACTTCAAGGTGGTGGCTTGTGACTGAGTAGCGAGAGACGCGAGGACTGGACGAGTTCGGCGACATTGCGGGTGATGTTTCCCTGAAATCGGCTGCGGTCATGCTCAACACTTGCTCATGCAACAGTGTCCGGAATCCAGCGTGCGTCATTGGCGTCTGGCTCATCGACTTGCAGTACTGGCAGTGCACAATGTACGCGTTCACCAGCGCCATGTCTAAAAGTCCGAAGAATAGCGTCATACAGTACTTCTTCGCCCGCAGAGCTCGATGAACCGAGTAACGCTGTAAACGGAGCTGGTCATGCGCGTCTACGCCGTTCATATACTTGTTGTAATCGGACACAAACGCTGGGCAGCCGACGTCGACGCTTGAGCCATTCTTCTCCTTGCGTGTGATGGAAGTCTTGAGCGTGGATACACCACAAGCGAGGAAATACGCTGGCTTGTTGTCAATCCAACTGCAGGCGTACATATTTAGGAACGCGAGCGATCTCTGCAATTGTATCAATCCACGCTGCCCGGCCAGACGCTTGGGAACGGTCTTGAATGGATACTTGAGATCTTTGGGGAACCCGAGGCGGGCTGGCGTGACGGTGCCGATGTTGTAGAACCCCATGGCAAACAATCGAACTGCGAGTGACACGCACGAGTACTCGCGGTCAGTCACAACGACGCGCATTTACGATCTGTCAATCGTGTGTGGTGGCCAGATCGCCTTCAGGTTGCGGAGCACCGCCGCTGGTGTCGACGTAGCTGCCATCTTGTCGCGCGCCGCAGTACACTTCGATGCGGACGCAATAGTTCGTCTCATTGTCGTCTGTGAGTCTTCTCATTGATCGGTGAGTTGTCGAATGCATGGTCTGTGGTGTGGTTTGTAATCTGCAGCTCATGGTGGCCAATCATTTGGCACCTTCTGTTTGTTTGTTGGATTCTTAGTTTTAAACCTACGCAGCATTTTCGCCTCCAGTACTCTCAATGCTGATGGCCATGACAATAGTGAAGTAGCCTAAATGGATGTCGACAGTGACATCTCAACATGAAAGAACAGCTTGCATTTTACGAAGTTGCTGCAGTTTGGAGCTGCGCTCGTTGTGGTTACGTTGCCTGAGCAGCAGCTGTTCCCCACCGTCGGCGTTCGGGTGCGCATACTAGACGAAATTGTTCGATCCACTTTATTTAAGTCGAACAATCGATCAACTTTGTCAACAATCGAATATATATTCGGACAGAAGTACATCATATCTGAGTTATTCGTGTATTATTTCAAAATTATCACAATTTAGCGAAAAATACCAACTGGGGACGGGTCGGGTTTCATCGTTCTTCGCCTATCGGTGTCACAAACTGGGCCGACCTCCCCAGGTTGTGATCACGAGCGGTCGCTTCGCTCCCTCAGGAAAAGATAGAGTGTTGCTCTTGGACATGATTGGTCACAACTCATTGAAATGCAGCAGTGGGTCCCAAATCTCGGCCCGACCTGCGCTTGGTTTCTTGAAAGTAATGAATGAAAAGTTCGGTTGGGTGTTAAAGTTGACAGCAGAAAACTGAATGGAGCGACTCGCTGGTGGGGCGGCTGAAGCCCGAAAGGTTCGTTGGAATTACCACGTGTCGAACTTTATTGGGAACCCTTATTTCATGTGGTGGACAGTACCGTAGACCATAACACCATTGCGACACCCAATAATCACACCCGGGCTGTGACAAGGCACGTCACACAGCACAAGAGTGCAATAGAAAGCGTTGACTTCCACGCAACCACGGGCGGTTGCTCTGTGCCTTAGAGAAAAGTGGTTGCTCCAGCCCTCCGCAGTGAGGGCAAGAAGTTTGCAAAGGGTTGCAAATGTAGAAGTGATGTATTACTCCGTTAGAGGAGAGCACCAAAGGGCGCAGGAGTTTCCTAACTGCTCTAGCGACCCTTAAAATATACAGACCCGATTGGTCATTAATATGCATCTCAGCTCTGATTGGCTAATAACATCAAGGCGGTCCTTCGGGACGCCGTATTGCAAACGACACATCTTTAATTGCAAACAATGCAATTCTTGAGATCTTGTGTGTTCAACAACAAATGTCAACAACCCAATTGTGGTGCTCGACAACAAATGTAAAGAACACCTTTGATCAGATGTGTGATCAACCCAAATGTGTAACATTCGTTACACGGGCCGAGAGTGTTAGATACCAAAACTCCGTTTCCCTCTCCAATGCGATTACCCACATGCGATCAGACGGGACAGATATAAGATATTATGGCAATGCATGATCATTAGTTTTTTTTTTGTTCAGTGATGAGACGGTTGTTGTSTCCAGTCTAAAGCGAATCCACCCTTTCTGGCCGGGGGGTGGTAGTGCCTGGTTTGGTGTTCCAGGTTGAAGCGTCCCCCACAGACTGTTCAACACCATCACAACCAAAGCCTTCAATCATATGAAGAAGAGCGTCAACCACATCGTCATCATCACTGACTATCCCTGTCGACGTGTCGATCAGATCTAGCTCTTGTAGCCTCTCAATCACTTCGTTAGTGTCTACTTCAGTCGTTTCACCCTGCTCGTTAGCGGGATCTGCCTACGAAGGCTTCGCATACAGTCGAAACCCACCGGCAATCACATTCATCGAAAGGCTTTTCCAGGCGCCATCAATCCACTTGATTACGTCCTCACGCTTCGGTGCCAAGACGGACGGTCTTAACGTTGGGAGACGTAGCTGTGCTTGCATGTAGCTTACCCATGCAGCCCGCAAGCGACTTTTCAAGGGCATGTTCCAGGATATGTCGGCAGGTTGACATACGCCAGTGCAGTGTGGTGGCACACGCAACAAGTGGACATTCCTCGCCATTGCCGCCGCCAGCACTTCGTTAGTCCAATGACCGCTGAAATCATCCCAGCGTAACAGCACGGGCGGAGAGCTCTTTGCCGTGCGTGTCCCGAAATGAACGTCAATGAAGCGAACGGACAATTCAGCATCCCACCAACCTTTCGCGTTTCCATAGATTTGCATGTCGGCTTCTTGTTGAAGACGCGAAATCTCTTGCCAAACCAGCTTTCCAAACCCATGGCGATCACGCTTGTTCACTTCGGCCGCTGCCGCAATGGTGGATGGCTTCGATTTGAGAACGACAATCGGATCGTACTTGGCTCCGGTGGAGTCACCAAGGAGCATGCACGTCACTCGTTCTTTCTCTCGGCCGGCACAGCGTATCCACATTGTCTTGCTCCCTACCTGATCAATGGTCTTCTTTGGAAGGTATTCAAAGAAGACCGCCGTCTGGTCAGCATTGGAAAGCTTGTGAATGTCCAGCTGCTTCATTTTGGTGAGTACCTCTAGCCGAAATCGCGCTGCAATCCCGTCCGCATCTTGCGGTGTCACTTGTCCTTGACTCGTTCTAGCGCGGAACGCCAACTGATGCCGAGCCAGGAAGCTCTGTTGCCAAGACCACGATCCGACAAAGAGATGCTCGACGCTGTGCTTGGTCGCAATATCCTGTGCTCGGAGCTGGAGCATCCGTGACGAGATGGGAACGCCGTCTGATCGCAGACAGTGAATCCATTGAACTAACTCAGCCTCCGCAAAACGCGATAGGATGGTGCCAAAGATGTGTATAAGAGACAGCAATATCCTGTGCTCGGAGCTGGAGCATCCGTGATGAGATGGGAACGCCGTCTGATCGCAGACAGTGAATCTATTGAACTAACTCAGCCTCCGCAAAACGCGATAGGATGGTGCCAACGCCGGCGTCACGTGCTCGGTGCAAGTGCTGACGACCGGAATCACACGCTTTTTCGATTTTATCACGGTTCTTCTCCCATTTGTAGATGCTCTTTCGTTTTGTTTCGAGCCGCTTCGCTTCGTAGCCTGGAAAAAATCGACGCAGCGTGGACTTGATGTCTCTGTGGTCGCGGAGGTGGTTGATGACTTGAAGGCGAAAGCCAAACGGGCACTTGCTGTTCTGGAATCGTGGGTTCGTGGCGCCGCTGCGTTCTTTGCGACGCCCACGTCGCCCCATGTGTGTTCTTTGGTTCGTGGGGCAGAATGACCTGAGGTGATTGGGTGGTGGGTGTGCATGGTAATTACCTGTCGCAATTGTGTTATGGTTGACAGCACGCCCAAATGAGGCATTCTGATTGGACAATATTAGTTGTCGCAATTGTGATATTGTCGCAATTGTGTTATGGTCTACAGTACGGTATCTCATTGTTGGGCAGAAATGTGGAGATGATGCTGACTGTGCTGGTGACGGTGGCACTCGAAGCAGACGAGCGCTGCCTTTCTCAGGAAGTTATGTGGTGATGGCGGAGGGGTCAATAATGCCGCTCGATGCCATCTCATACTGTCACCTACTTCCTTCCCATCCTGCGGAGGAGGTCTGAACGCTGGTGTTTTTGAACCAAGGCTGCGTAAGCAGCGCAACGTTCCCTGTGCTCTGTTCTTAGGTGAAGAGATATCAACAGCACGCCCTCTAGACGTCAGGATACGGCAACATACTGGTCCATGCGATCGCCTGGACTTTGGTGTGGGGATGATAGTATGGAGCTGCATTTGTTCGTGAGTGCTCTCCGCCACACTGAATACGCACGCAAAATGGCGGTAGCCACCAAAAACCACTTAAATTACTTGATCGCTTATTCGCTTCCAACAATCAGAACTTGCATTCGAGTAATCACGAGTCCAGATCCTGCACAAATACCAAAGCCTGAGGACTCAGTCCCTGCATTTTGAGCGGAAAAGAACATACACAAAGTCAATGTGTGTCTGTCAATAAAACGAATCACGACGCGCGCACGTACCGCTTCTTCTAACGTCATCTTCAGCAAGTCCGGCCCAAAAGTGCGCTTTGGAAAGTTAGTCGCGAGCTCGTAGTTGACGATAGCAATGTCTCGATCATGGAATTCAACGTCGATGAAGTCTCGCACAAGAGACAATGTGTCATGAGCATAGAATACGCGTTCCAAGCGCTGTCCATTGTGCAGGTGGAACTTGATGAACGCTGTCTTATAGCCAGCACCAGGTGGGGGGCGGCGGGACGGCGGCTCCGACCCAACCAGTCGCTCTCGCTTGGACTGGATCGCGTTCTTTTTCATTTCTTCACGTTCACGCTCTTCTTGCTCCTGCCGGATAGCTTGAGCAATCTCCTCTTCTTCTCTCAAACGCTCCAGTTCCTCATGACGGCGTGCTTCTTCCTCACGAAGTCGATCAGCCTCAAGCGATTCCTGGTATTCACGGTCCTGCTGCTCGCGCAACGTCTGCGCCTCAGTTCGCTGTTGCTGGATGTGGCGTGCAGTCGCCAGAATCTGGTTGTTACGTTCGATGGCAGCATTCAACTGTCGAATGACTATTCGTGCTGACACGTTGCCTGCTCCATCCACATACAGAGAATCAGCCACCGCCACATCTCAGGATACAGCGGTCTACACCACCCACCGGTGATTTTCTCGACGACATTGACACCGCGTGACACACACGTAAGCAGCGCAAGGTATGGGAACTTGGCACAGCCCAGTGACAAGCTCACGCCGAAGCCCTCGGCCTGTTGCACGCACCCGCCCCACGACACCAGCGCAACGTTGTCGTTCAAATACGTCGCCAGCTCCTCCGTGCATAGCGAGTGGCTGTCATACAGCACCGCCAAGTCACTCTCCAACCTCACGAGAACCATGGCATGTGATTAAAGCCCAACAGTGCACAAACATACCGACAGAACGAGTCTGTTTCGTCATGCAGGTTCGAATGCAGGTACACGAGCAAGAACTTGGACGCCGTGCGCGCCGTGGTCACTGCATCCCGGAACGACGAGTGTTCAAAGCGTGGGCAGTGGTCGCCATACTTGATGCGCAGGCTTTGGTTGAACGCCACCGCCGACATCTGCACCCACCATCAACGCGCACACATTCCCTTCCATCAGTCCTCATTCTCAGATTCCACATCATCGCAGATTCAATCCTGCCACGCACCTGCGGGTCTTCCGCTTCGCCGTCGCCCAGCAGGTAGCTGATGGGAGAGAACAGCAGCTCCACGAGGCTCTTGGTCGGCGCTGGCGCCGCATTCCGCGAGCCACTGCCGCTGCTGCTGGCGTTGGACGAAGACGCTTCGGCCACGGGGCCGTCGCTGCCTCCGTGCCCTCCGCGTCGCCGAAGCCCCACTCGCTCCTGCTCATTGTCACCGCGTGCTGCTGTCATTGCCGTCGCTGAGCTGCTCTCGTCGTGCCCTGCCGTGTCGTTGCCGTGTCGTTGCCGTCGACGTCGACGTCCGCGTTCGAGCGTTCGTTTGCTTCCTGGCGCTGGCGCTGCCCGTTTCGCGTGTTGGGGAGCAACCTCACTGTCACTCTGCCTTCCCCGCACGTGACTTCAATAGAGATCCCTCCGTGTGGACCACATAAATCGGTGAACCCCTCCCTGTGCAATGTATTAAGATGACACGGTGGTGGTGCGATTTATTCATGCGCTGCGATGGGTGCAATTATATATTTATTTTCCTGTGCCAAACTCCAAACGCAGAAGACGTACGTTGAGGTGACGATGGCAACCGGTGCGTGACGAAGAAGAGCGTGCGAGGTGGCGACGGTCACTGTCCCCCCACACACACACTTATGGGGGAGTGGCGGATGGTAAGGAACTATGCGTTTTCATGCGTACTCACGCATTGCCGTTGATCTGGGTGCAGGTGGCCGCGTGCGCAAAGAGCTGATCGAGTGCCAGAAGGACTCGCAGATCTCGGGCGTCACAGCGGTGCCGCGTGGGGATTCGCTCGAGCACCTCATCGGTAAGCAATGGCTGTCATGGTGCTGCGTCGCACTTGGAGCTAAGACATCTGTGCACGCGAAGGAACGATCTACGGCCCACCAGGCACGCCGTATGCTGGAGGAATTTTCCACCTCGAGATCACCATCCCATCCAAGTGAGTGCATGCATGCGAGCGGCATGTGGCAGCTATCTCTCATGGATCGTATCGTATGCATTGTTGACTGTTCGTTGTCGTTTGCTGATGTAGATATCCGTTTGAGCCGCCAAAGATTCGCTTTGACACCAAAGTGTGGCATCCCAACGTGTCGTCACAGACCGGCGCCATCTGCCTGGTACCAGCGTACATGTCTTAGTGTCTCATCGACCTCCGTTCACTGTCTGAATTGTATTATGTCGCCACATCTGTGCTGTTTCGCTTGCAGGACATCTTGAAGGACCAGTGGTCGCCGGCGTTGACCATCAAGACGGCGCTGCTATCGATCCAGGCGCTGCTGTCGGCTGCTGAGCCAAGCGATCCACAGGACGCCGAGGTCGCCAAGATGTACATGGATCACTACCCGCGCTTTGTGAGCACTGCGCAGTTCTGGACGGAAACTTACGCGAAGGAGCGAAAGGATGGCGTGAACGACGAAGCTGTTCAGCGGTTAACCGATATGGGCTTTGCTGAGGTCAGTTTGTCTGCCGGATTGTTGGCGAGGCGAACTGCTGAAAGAAGAGCCTCACATTGTTGTGTGGCTGCGTATGTGTATCAACGCATGAAAGGATCAAGCCCGACGTGCGTTGGCCGAGTGCAAGGGCGACGAGAACGCAGCCGTCGAGAAGCTTTTAAGCTCAATGTGAGCCGCAACCATCGCGTACTGTGCCGAGCGATAGATGGCGCATGTGCTGCAACAGCATGAACAGATACGAACTCACAGACCCACACTCAACAGCATCCTAAAGTGGACTACGTCATCTATTTCGCCTTATCCTTGGCCTTGCCTTTGGCCTTGCGACCGCTGGCTTGCTCCGACACTTTGCTTTCCAACTTGCGTTGCAGCAACTTACGTTTGTCTAGAGACAGCTTCTTCTGGTCACTTGTCGACTTTGCAACTTGCTGTTGGAACTGCTGGCGTTCAAACTCGCGCACAGCTGTGCTGCATCCATGCACTTCCGGTTGGGCGTGGTCATAGCAGAACTTGAGTTTGCAAAACTTGCACACAGAACCCATCATCGCCGTGCTCTTTTTGCATCGCACAGCCGTCGTTGCGTGCTGGAACGTGCACTTGTTGTTGCTCGCTGCTTGGCGCGTCAAAAAGTCGAGCTCATCCTCTCCGTCCATAAAGTCGCCTACGGGCGCTGTGCCTGCCGTCTTCGATGGAGCATTGGTAGTCGTCGCAGCAGCAGCTTTGGCTTTGTTTTTCTTGGTTTTCTTGTTCTTGCTCTTCTTGCTGGTTGTGGTTGTTGCTGGCGCTGGTGGAGGCGCTTGGCGAGCCATGCGGCTGAGGTGCAGATCTTTCAGCAACGCTGTGGCAGACTTGAGGTCGTCATTGCCGTTGGCAACGCTGCTCTTCTCTTCGTTCTCATCTCCATCTTCGTCCGCTTCGCCACTATCGCTACTGTCCGAAGCCATCATGTCAAAGGCGTTCGTCTGGGAAATAACCTCTCCAGCTTCGCCAGCGTCACTGTGATCGCTGTCGTCACCCTCAACGTCCCTTGCAGCCGTCTTCTCTGTAGGAACCGATGCCTGCGTATATGTCTTCGTTCTTGGTGGCGTGTGCCATGACTTATTGGCAGAAGATGTGGTCTTGACAGGTTGTCGCTTGGTCTTGTTCGAGCTGTTTGGCTTCGATGTACCGACGCTTCGGCACTTTCTTTCCTCTTTCTGCGCTACCGCAGGTGAGGACGCGCTCTTTGCTGAGGCACTTGCAATGCCCTGAAGATCAACAGCGTCACCATGGACGAGATCCGCGTCCAGGAGTTCTTGTGCGCTTCGGTATTCGCCATGTTCTTCGAAATGCATCACCAGCTTTTCAAGAAATTTGTGCGTTGAGATGGTTTCGGTATCGCACACGAGCGCCACGTGGCGCTTTGCGCGAGTCACAGCGACGTTCATGCGCCGGTCGTCAGCAAGGAACCCGACTTCCCGTCGGTCGTTGGAGCGCACGAGGCTCATGACCACGGCTTCCTTCTCACAGCCTTGGAATCCATCGACTGAGCGGATCTCGAGCCGGGGAAACTCGTCCAACAAGAGCGCTTTGAGCAACTGCACTTGCTTATTGTACGGCGTAATGACGGCCACTTCTTCTTGTCGCAGTCCAGCTAGGAGCAGAGACTGCACGTGCTGCACCACAACGCGCGCTTCACCTTGGTTGCTCTTGGACAGCTTAAGCAAGTCACCCCGCTTCTTGGCGTCGTTCGCGTCATCGTCCTGATCTTCGTCTAGACCACAGCCCGCCGTGTCAACCAACAACAAGGTTGCATTGAGCACGTCGTCGTCTGCATCGATTCTTGTGTGTGCCAATTCGTGCAGCTTGCGATGCGCTACGCCTTCAAAGCTTTCGAGCTCGCCCTTGTACATCGCTGTTGAGCTCCAGTCGCTGATAGCATGGTGCATGCGATACTGGGTTTTAAGCATCTTAACAACGCTTCGTGTGCTCTCAAGTCGTGCAATCCGATCAAACAGCGTAGTTTCCAAGCCACCAGCGGCCGCCGCTTTCGACTTTATGGTCGGCGGCAACTGTAAATGATCGCCTGCTAACACACAGCGCTTGCCTTTCAAAATCGGGATCCAGCAGGAAGCTTCCAGTGCCTGTGCGGCCTCGTCAATCACCACCAGATCGAACTCGATCTTGTCCAGCAGTTTGGATGCTGCGCCAACGTTGGTCGCCAGCACGACATCGCTGTGGCGCAGCAACTCCGTCACTACGCGCTGTTCACGCTGACGCAATTCCTTGCGGTTTGCTTTGAGCTCACGGCGCAGCTCGTAACGAGCACCCTTGTCGCGTGTCTTCTGCAGCTTGGCTTGCATGGCTGCTGTTTCTTTGCGGATGTCGTGCACAATCTCGGTGCCCTCTGCGGCCTCAATGTGCGCATCCAGGCAGTAGCGCAGCACTTGAGGCAACAATCGTGCTGGGTGACCCAGTCGCGTGAGCTGGAGCTGCTTGCCGCCACTGCTGTTTGTCTGTGCCAGCTTCTCCAGCACGTTGTCAACGGCAATATTGGATGGCGCACACACCAACACCCGCATGTCGTACTTGGTCACGGCTTGGCGAATGAGCTCCACCACTGTCGTGGTCTTGCCCGTGCCGGGTGGGCCGTGAATGAGCGCCAGGTCCTTCGACGCCAATGCAAACTGGATGGCATCCATCTGCGACGCATTGAGATCGTGGTGCAGCGGCGAAAATGGCGGTAACGCGTCGTTCCAGCTTGGCGCAAGACCGTGGAACACGACGTCGACAACACGTTGCGCTGGCCCGTACTCGTGCTTGGCCAGCTGATCCAGCGCCATGGAAATCTTGGCGAACGTCGCGTTGTTGACCAAGCGATCCACTGTCAACGACTGGAACTGCACGTCGTCCTCGTCAATGTCCTGGTCGTCACCAAGTGCGATCGAGATGGACGTGTCCTCGACGCGGGCAACGATACCTGTCGGCAACGCCGCCGCCACAGCTCCACCTGATGCCGCTGATGATGACGAAGACGTCTTCAAACGCAGCTGAACAAGGTCGCCGACGGTGAACTGGTGAGGCTTTGGATGCTGGAGATGCACCGACGGGAAGACGAGCTTGAGCATGCGTCGACCGAACAGCGCCGTGGAGCACGAGACCAGCTTGAGGTTGACCAGCACGCTGGGGTTGTCGGCATCGTTGAGCGTGGCCAACTCTTCCTGCACGCCCTGGATCTCTTCATTGCGCTCAACGTCGAGCAAGCGCCGCGTGCGTTCGAGCCATTGCTCGAGCGACGGCGCCTTCTTCATCGTCATCGCTGCCATGACCACAGATTGTTTACTTTTCAGAGCAACGGAATCATGCAGACGTCTTTATAAAATGAACGTCTTGTTTCATAAAATGAACACTGTCGTGTCAGACAATCCAAAATGACGAGCTCAGATGCCGGATAAGACGACCTGAGGTGCCTCGACGACATGCGTGCGAGTCACGTGCGGAAGCCGCGCATTGCGCATTCCAAGCACCAGCGCAAAAGCACTCACAAGGAGCCTCCAGTTGCTGTGTCAGGGAGAAGTATCATGCGCAACCTGCTCGCAGCCTCGCTGGCTGTCGCATTGGCATCGGTGCCGCACCATCATGCGGCAGCGATCTCGTGCAAGTCTCTCACGGACGAAGACAGCAATTTCATTCACAAGTTCCCAGCAGCGCTGAATGGCTCGTTCATGACGCTATACATGGCGCACGTCGAAGAAATCTTCGGGCCATTAGACTCGTCGTTTCCGTGGATTTCCAAGTGCATCGCCAGCTTTGATTCGGAAGCCGTCGCCATCTCACTGCTCACACACAAAAATATTGGTAAGTGCTTGAGAGCGATGAACGACACGAGTGGTAGTAACTACAGCAGTATCGACGACGCGTTCCTGCGCAACTCGTGGTGTCCGACGTACAAGGAGAAGTGGGTGCCGTGCCTGACGGACGTTGTCCTGCCCACGTTCGACCAGGCTGTCGCTGACAGTGGTGGTTGCTGTGACGACATGAAGAGCTCCATGCTCAAGTACTTCAATACCACCACGTCGGGCTTGGTGAACGACATGATTAAGCTCGTTGGCAACGTCATCTGCTCCGTGAAGCACTACAAGGATACAAACAGCAGCGACACCAAGCTCCAATCATGCGGTGAATCACTGGTATCAACGTACAACTCCAACATTCAAGGCACGCTCGAGGGATTGCTGCAGCTACCCAACTCGCAAGCATGCATTGCACTCAGTGGCCTAGATTTCAAGACATCAAACGACACGATTAATCAATTGGTTCCCCCTGTTGGTGAACCCAAGATTGGTATCTGCTTCAAGCCCATCGACACGTTGCTGCAATACATCCACAACTGGCCACTGATGAAAATGCCGTTGGCCATTCCGTACGATACTGATACCATTGTCTTGGACGACCTGTTCAACGCAACAAAGTGTGTGAATGGCACGAAGGTAATGGACTTGTTGCTGAGCAACGCAAGCGTCGTGATGGACATGCTGCTGGTCGCAGACGAGACTATGGAGCTGGCGAAGAACATGATGTCAACAAAGGACACGGTGTCGCCTTCACTCACGGTGGCTCCTACCAACTTAAATTTCACGGCAACGACGGCGAACATGAATTTCACGGCAATGTTGGCGAACATGAGCTTCACTGGGAGTTGGACGGGCTCATTCTCTGGATCCTGGCCTAGTCAACCGTTTACACCGACCCTGGCACCGGTGTACGGCCCCGGTAACTTCACGACTTTCGTCACCAAGACAGTTGGGTCGTACGTGAATGGCATGAAGACGTTCTGCATGCACGTGCCAACTGCCATTTCATGCGCATACGGCAGTGGAGCGATGCTCGTGATTCCATTTAACGTGGACGTCGCGACACCAGCGCCAACAACCGTGACAATGAAGACGATTCCAAAGTCGACAGGCTCTAGCGTGGGACAGCAGGCGATGGTGCCGCTGGTCGTCGGTGGTGTGTGCGCTGCAGTTGCGCGACACAACTGATCCATCAACAACGCGAACAGTGACGATTGCCCATCAATCTCTTTAATTTATTCCACTTGCATAACCACCTGCATATTTGTCTTTCTCATGTCTTAAAGAGACAACAGCGAGTTCTTCGAGCGACAGCGACGGAAATACAACCACGTCTTGAAGGGTGCCAGCGGTTGTTGTCACGCCCGAGCCGTTGATGACTTGAAATGCGAGGAACTTACTTGGTCTTTCGATCGCTCAGGGCTTTGTGCCTTTTCAAAATCGCGGGAATCAGCATACCAGCAGCCAAAAGCACCAATGACCCAATCGTGCGCACATCCAGCATGTCACTCGTGCTTTGGAGCGTTGACAGCATTGCACCAGCCTGAACGGTGATGAAGTTATACGGCATCAGACCGAACAGGATCGCTGGTGTGAACATGGACAGCGGAATCTGCAACCACGGACTGGCAACGTTAAGGAACCAGTTGGGCGAGAACGGGAACACGCGCAAGAAGAGCAGCACGAAGAAGAGCTGGCCTTCGTCCTTGGCCATCTCGATCTTGAGGCGCAATTGCGCGAGCTTGTTCGGCAGGAATCGGTCGCAGGCGCCACGAACAATCGCTTCCGACGCTAAGAAACGCGACAACAAGTAGCAACATGACGCACCACAGGCGGTGAGGACGGCGACGAGGGGAAATGCGAGGTAGAGCGGCAGCACGGCGCCGGCAAACACGTTCAGGAGAGCAGACCCAGGGATCGCAAATGTCTGAAAAACGCACAACTCATCAGGACGACCCAGCAGAAGACATCGATGGTATTTCAGCGCTAATTTACCTGCTTCATGAGGTAGGTGCACGCGAATGCCAGCAGAGCGAGCTCATATTCGACCTCAAACACGTGCACGAACGTCGCGTGCGACTTCTGCAGCTCCGTCAACGAGAACACGCTCTTGATGGACAGCGAGTCAAGGCGGGACACTTCCAGGCCATTGCGGGCGTCGATGGCACGCACACGCTGAAGCAGTGCCCAGCAGAGCGACAGCGTGACGGCAAGGCACGTCCCAAAGATCAGCGCCAGCCGCAGTAGCAGGATGATGGCCTGCGGAGCTGCATGTTCGGCCCCCATCCTGATTGTGTCCGAAAATAAGGATGAGGTCCTCCGAATAGGATGAGAGGTTGACCGTCGTTATATTCGGAACACGTCGAAGTTCGAATCAGTTTAATTAACAGCCCGCGACAGCATCGAGGTGCAGTCGCTCACCGACTTAGTGAGACCAAGTGGCGGAGGAACTGGCGCGCACGCGGCTGGCTGCTCCATGCATGGAGCACAGCGGAAGCAGTGGCAGAGGCACCGGCACGCGCGAGCGCCGCCACCACCGCCACCTCTGTCGTTCGCAAATCTTCTCCACATCACCAAGTCAACCAATCCCAGTACCGCCAAGTCAGTACGTGTAGATTGTAATTGAAAGTACAACCGGGCGACAGTGTGGTGTTTGCAAGTCCACACTCAGCAGCATGCGGCGATACTGATGGCAGCAGCGCACCGTAACATGGTTTCACCGCCACCACGGAGAGGCAGCATCTGCAGCACACGAAGATATTGCCAAAGGTCGTCAAGACCTTGGTGAGATCATCTCGCAGTTCTACGCGGAGGACGTGTACAATATGGACGAACGTCGTTGTTCTGGAAGCGCGTCCCAAAGGGCACGTTGACGACGGACAACTCGCTCTCCGGGAAAAAGCAACCAAAGCAACGGATGACGTTGGCCGTGGCGACAAAAGTTTCTGGCTCCGACCGGCGCCCACTGCTATTCATCGGCACATCGAAAGTGCCACGGCCCCTTAAGGACCGTGTTGTGGAGACCGAGATTGGTGTCAAGTACACCAACTCACAGAATGCGTGGATAAACAGCAACATCTATTGTGAGTGGTTGAAAGCTTTGGATGCCGACATCCGCCAACAAGATCGGCAGATCCTGCTGCTTGAAGACAGCGTGTCAAGTCACAAGCACGACTCACTGGAGCTGACCAACGTTCGTGTTGCGAAGCTTCCTCCCAACACGGCAGCCGTCCTGCAACCGCTCGATCAAGGCATCATCAAGGACAATTTCTTTGCTGTAAGTGCCGGAGAGGAATACCAGCGATTCAAGAATGGAAAACCTTACGAGCCCATTAACATCTACACCGCGATGAAAATATGTGCGGACGCCTGGAAAGAGGTATCCGACGAGACGATCCAGAATTGTTGGCGGCACACAAAGATCGCTCCGTCGCTGAATGTGCCAGTGGATCTTCGTTCGCTGTTGAACTGAATTCACTTAGTTTAGTGCATTAGAAATGTTCGGCGACCCCGCTGTTCCGTTTTAACTGTATGGCCTTCGAAATCGAATCGATCTGTCATCATCACTAACTTGGCGAGCGAATGTAATTCACCATAATTTGTCGTTAACTTTGACGATATCAAAAAAGTTACATCAAAGGAGACAGAAATTTATGGTGGATTTATGATGTCGGTTGAAAGACCCCAATCCACGGCGCCTGACCCACCGCCTGCCCTCAAAGACAGCAACCTGACCCCATCCTGTTTTATCCAATAGGAACGCTCAGAAATGCCTGGTAAATTTTATGAACTTGCACACTTGTTCCCCTCCATTACATCAGGTTTGACAGGTATCGTGGTTTCCCCACCAACAGTTCTGGGTGGCTCACATTCACAACGGCAATGGGACCAACAGAACCAAGGGCAGCGGACGCAAAGCAATTAGCGGTGCATGCCCTCTCATTTGCATGCGCGAACCGCCCACGCGCACTGACGCTCGCTGAGCGCATCCAGATTCTTGTTATGCACGCCAAACTCCGACCAGGAAACGTCAAATTGGGTGGCAATGAGCCTGTTACAATCCGACTTGCTCGCCTGACGTCGCGATCACGTGAAACCATCGGATCTGTTTGGACAGAATTTAAACGAGACCAATGATGCACAAGGGTAACAAGGTGTACATGTGTTCGCGAAGTGTTTGCAAGTGTTGTTTCCACGTGAAACAGGGCAGTGGCCGATAGCGTTACCGTGTTTTCGGAAAACACCGGAAACAAAGGAAGATCCAATATCCTCGGCAAACTCGAAAGAGTCGCGGCGACCTTTTGGGACCACAGTGACTGTTGGTGCTCAGAGCTGTCCAGAGCATATCTTAGGGACGATATATATCTTAGGAACAGCGGGGTTGTCCACAGGGGCTCTCCCCCTCTAAATCTTTTAATGTCAGTGTGTATTTTGCCTTGTGTTCAGCGTAAGTGCCCTCACCGCGTTATGGCTTAAGCCCAGTCACTGCATTGTTGCTGTTGTCGGGTAAGAGCCTGTACCGGCACGAACGGATAGATGCGGCGTGCGGAAAAATGCGGCGGTCAGTCGGCCACTCCACCTCGTTTCGGCATATCCGGATCGCCCGTGTGTGAAAGAACCATCAACTTACAAATCACGATAATTAACGAAGTGCCATGTTACAAAAGAGGGTTTGTTAACCCGAAGTTTATCGAAATGATTGTGGGTGACAGTGACGTCAGCAGGTGACAGGCAAATGGTGTCGCACGCATGACGCGGATGAACCCCATCAAAACCAGACTGCTTCAACACCGCCGAC
>NSDO01000463.1:41639-54236 GCA_002286825.1 Lagenidium giganteum
TCAATTGAGGGGGGGGGGGGGGGGGCAATGTCCTAAGAGGGTTGCCACCACATGCCCTGCGCTGTGGTTAATGCTCCGTTCGACGCAAAGGTGAGTAAAACCTTGTTCATTTCAATCCACTTCCCAATGCCCGTGTACTAACTGCTCCTGCACAGGACCTTGTCGTATGTTTTGTATTGCTTAGACTGTAAACACTGTAAGAAATTGGCCTTCTCCTTCACCGTTGCTTTGTACTTCGTTCTCTGTCAACGCGCTTGGGCCAATTGGGATGAAAGGTCCTGCCTTTGAGAAGGACGATTGAATTGTCGATGGCGACAAGCCGCGCAGCGCTTCCATTGACCGCTCAAACATGTCTCGACGGCGTTCACGCCATCATCAAGGTGATACAAAGGCAAATTGCAATTTGTGAAAAATTCAATTGCTCCAATGGGGATATTACAATTATGGTCCGCACACGTCACAGAGGGCTTGATGGAAAGCTGATGGATGGTGATGGAGGAATCGGCGCAACGCAAGCCGGAAAGTTGTAATTATGTGAGTATGACAGCTTAAAAATTAGGCGATCACAAAGAATGAAGGCGATTGATGCTGGCTACCAATGCATAAGTCTATTTAACCACACTTAGTGCTAGACAATGCAAAATTGCGACAGGACTAGTACGCCTGTAATTCATCAAAGGTCAAGATACGCGGTGATGTTTCCCCAGCGCACGCGTCGGGTATAGTGACGTGCGAGACAACCCATGGTTACCCACAGGCGACCTTCCACTGCCCCAAACGCGGCGAATCGCATTTTGAGACGTTGCGACGGCCGATTGGGCATCTTCGATGCGCTCTTGACGTGGAATGAGCGCTTGCTGCTGCTGACGGCGCTGGTCCCTGCGAAAGTGGGCTTGCGAGATGTACGTGGCCAAAGTTGCACGATATACATCGCGGTCTTGGGCATGCAGCGGATTCAAGCTGATGTGAAAGTTGGTCAACGCAAGACAAATGCGTACGAGCATGTGTGATGTAGCGCTGGCGTCCAAACACTTGCCACGTGTCGCTCAGCGGTTCTCTTGACCCAGTCTGCACTATTCACTTGACGGAAGTTTCCAGAAACTCATACCTCGCCATACCGAAGAGAGTCTGCGGATCTCTCAGGGTACCGGTAGATACCGGTGGATCTGTGTGGATCCCTTTGAGATCTTCCAAAGCACTTTCCAAATACCGTGATACCGGTATACCGGTAGATACCGGTGGCGATGGATCCGAGCGGTCGCAAGAATCTGCGGTCGGGAAGGACTCCATGGGGTCCGCGAGTAACGGATCCCCAAGGGTCGTGTACTTCACGGTAAAGATGCCGGGCTTTGAGGTTTAAAGGTCGATGGTAGGAGGATTTACGTATGGAAAAGCTAAAGGTAATTTAGTTCGGGTTTTACATCAAAGCGAGCAAGCGGGTTGGATCGGATTTGGCCAGCCCTCGCAGTGTCCTCAGGATTCTGGCTCAAGACCGGCCCAACTCACTCAATTCCCGCGCCTGAAAGGAAGGTGCGCCACGTTCGTGGACAAGGTAAAGGTTCTGGTGTGCGTGCATAGTGTGGAATCCCGTGTGCATTGCATTTGAAAAGGTTTGTAAAGGCTTGTAAAGGATTGAAAAGGTGTGAAAGGTGTGTTTGTCGAAAAGATCCCCAAAGATTGGGTGCATCATTCTTCTGTGGCTGGATTGTGCGGATGTGCGTGCCGACGCCTTGGTAGCCCTTGTCAACGAGAATGACCCAAAGGTTCGGGAACGAGTACGAACCTACGTGGAAGTCTGGGCCTGCCGCAGTGCGATCGGCGTCGGTCTTGGCAAGCATTGCACGGTGTTGGTTGATGTTGCGCATGAAGATAGTCGTATCTGAGCCTGCGTAGTGATCGGTCACGTTGACGGCGCGTCCGTCAAACCAGGCGTTGCAGTGCTTCAGAACACACAACGCCATGAAGAAGGCATCCCGAGCCTCAGTCTTGCCGTTATGCCACGCGTGCAAGACGTCGTCACGGATTGTATCCCACAGCGTGTCAAACTCGAGCTTGGTGAAGCCGGTCATGGACGAATACGCTTGATCGCCCAGGTCGGTCTGAAATTGACTGACAACGCACGAATCGTCGTCAAAGACGTCGGCGTCAGCATATTCGGCGTACACAAGTTGGCTTGCCTCCATGTTGAGCATCTCTTGCGTAGATTCTCGAGTTAAGCGGTCGAGGACTTGTCGGGCTTGAATCTGGTGTCTCGATGGTGGGGCTTGCCCACGAGGTGGCTGGTCGGCAACGGCTTCAATCATCTTCGGGCGGATCGGCAAATGTTGGATGGGCTGTCAGGATCAGCAACGCAGCTGGGGACTGCTGACAACACTGTTTCACTGGCGTGGAGCTTGTGACCAAAATGATTGGTCATCTGGAAGGGAATGCGCAGGTGTCGGGTGCTTTGGCGCTGTGTGAGAAGTGAGCTTGTTTGCGACTTAGCGGTACTGATGGCGGGTGTGGCTATCGTAGAGTAGAAGCATTTTTGACGCTTAATCTAATCTGGGTTTCTACTGTAGACTTGATTTCTAGATACATGTATTGATATTGATCAACATTCATCCAGACTCTCCGTACAATATACTGTATAACGCAGCAGCAGCCTCTAAACTTTAAAGGTCTTCTCGCTTTGCAGCAGGTTCTTAGGATCCTTACGGACTGCTGGGGTCAAGAACTTGACGCGAACAGTCCATTGGCCCGAACTACCCCCGCTAGCTTTGGCAAGGTCGACCTCGAACTGATTCTGAAAGTCGATCACTTCCACTCCATCCCGCAGCCACGACACAGTGAATCGCTCTTGCGAAACCAAAGTCGCACTCTCTTGGAGGAAGCGGTCGTGTTTTGCCTGGCGGAACTGGGCCAGAGGGATGACCTTGACTTTTGCCGTGGTACCTGAGACCACCACGTCGTCAATCAGCTGCACTCGCTCGAGGAACATGAGCCACATGTTCTCCAGACACACTGAACAAAACTTGGTCGAGATCATGTTGCGCATGAGGCACTTTTCGTTGTTGGGGCGGAATGTCTTGCGATTATTGCCGTCCCAAGTTGGATACGCACTGATGACTTCGTCTCCCATCTGGAACTCGCCCTCGTCCATGTATTCGTTCATGTCCACAGAGCAGAGTTGTTGAATGATTTTGCCGTCAAATGGTCCATGACCTGTCACAACAATCTTGTGTTGGCCTGCGCTGAGCCCATGCGTTGTGTTCGTCCACGTGTAGAAGGAACGATCCTTGACTCCACTCGAAGTCCAAGCCAACGGTTGACCATCGA
This sequence comes from Lagenidium giganteum, assembly GCA_002286825.1. NCBI lineage: Eukaryota > Oomycota > Peronosporomycetes > Pythiales > Pythiaceae > Lagenidium > Lagenidium giganteum. Next base: position 44,958 of record NSDO01000463.1, read on the forward strand.
GCGTGATCTCGAGCGACCCATCCGTGTCAGCTCCAGACGCCGACAGCACCATCATCCATCGCCTGTATTTGCCCGACGCCGTGAAGGTGATCTTGTACGGCCCCTGCTTCAGGTCTACCCACATGTGGTCTGTGAACGTCAGCGAAGCCTTTTCTTCGCGAACGGTGCCCGATGGATTCGTGAGCCAGTGCTTCCACGACACTTGCGATAAACTGGCGGCTGAGTTTGCGCCTCTGTACACCTGACCACCATCGTATTCTTCACCAACTCGACCGAAATTGTGGCCCATTTCATGACGCAGCACGATTGTGCCAGTCGTCGGACTGCGAGTACCGATGACGAATTCGCCGCCCAGTCCACCATAGTAATCGTCGTTGGCGATCAGCGAGGGGAAATCACAAGCCAGCTGCCCCACCGCCGCACAGGCACGACGTGCTGCGTCTGGCTTGGAACAATAAATACCACGCAATTCTGTGCCATCTGGTGATCGGGAAACACATCAGTCATAGCACTCAGTCTAGTGATCCATCGATGAAGTGCTTACCTCGATAGAGACCAAACGGGGTGTTCTTAGGTCGTCCACCAACGCCAATTCCTGAAAGGAAAACAACGAAACGTCAGCGCTGTTGCTAAAAGAACAAAGTTGGTCGGGATTTGGACCAGTCAAACTCACCCGAGTCGCTGGAGGGCGTGAATACGCCCCAGATGTTGAACAATGGCAGATACTGCGCAAACGTGTCGCCGGTGAACATGTCATGGGTCAGGCGTGCCATGTCGTCGAAGAACTTGGTCTGCTCGTTGGCAGTATATCCGTCACCCATGAACACAACGTCAATGCGATTTTTTGGATCGCCTGAGTCGACAAGCTTCTTGATGACGGTCTTATCCGCTTCCAGCTCCTGCAGGTCGCGCTCAGACTGAGTCGATTCGACGCCATTTGGACAGTGTTCGGCCACTGCTTTTTCCACGGCAGCTTTGCTGCCTCCGATGAACTCGTGTAACACCTGCGTGCCAAATTCAATGTTGAATTCGCTCAAGTCCTTGCGGTTGCGCCGCGTGGCCGTTTGATCGACGACATCGTCGGGTGATGCAACAAGACGATGCACTTGAGCTGGCTGCAGCGGCTTGATGACAGTGCACTTGATTGTCGAAGACGATTGATCTACCAGCACTTTGGTGGCGAAGGTTTCCTGGTTGGTCACTTGAGCAGCGAGTGTGGCGAGGGGCAAAAGCACACTCAAAAATGTGCGCGTCGTCATCTTAACGCTGCTGGTGACGATTGTAGCAATGGAAGCTTGCGCAGCTGATGGCGGAATCGAATTTGAGATCGCAAGCGTGAAAGCTCCTTGCGGCTCAACGCGCTCCACTCAATCCATTCCGCTTCCACGCACAAATCACACATGCGAACCTTGCAGTTACGTCACAGAGAATTGACTGCATTAGTCCGCACCTCTTGCTGCGTGTGCTGCGAACACTTCAACCCCATGGTGGGTGTGGCTAATCAGGATCATCCACTGTCGTCTTAAAGACACTTCACCGAATTGTGCGCACCTTGCTTGGTGGTTGCTTCGTTGCTGTCACTACCATCTGTGTTTGGAGATCTTTCGAATGATCATCGCCACCAACAATCTGACTCAAGCCAAACAAACCATGGAGCATTGCACGCAGGTGGAATCAGCGCCTGGAGCAGTTGCCAATGCCGCAGTGGTCTCGATGCAAAGAGAACTTCGCATCCAATCATGTGATCCACAGACACGTCCAACCGACTTGATTGGACGTGCCTAGCTTCGCTGATTACAGGAGCTGGAAGAAGCCGCATCTGGTGCCGCTCACTTCACCAGTACGAGTACGTAGCATCACGAGCTGGATCCCGCCTGCTCAGCACCTCAGCGGACAGCATTCTGTCCAACTTGCACTCTGCAATCTGCAAATGCCCACCCACAGCGTCACACAGCGACCAAAGCATGGCTTGCGTGACTCACTCCTCCATCACCCAGTGGTGCTGCCTGAGGGAGGTGCTGACGAAGTGGGTGGCGTCCTTTCGAAGCACCGCCAGTTAACACATGTCCTCTCAAATCAAATAACACAAGCCGCCTCCGACCCAACCCTGCGACACAACATTCCTTTGACCAGCCTCCATATTCGAATACCCCGCGTTGATCCGATGAAGGTGCAGTGCCTTTCGGTCGATTGGTTCAATGATGCGCCCTTCCACCGTCTGATCCGCGTGAGCAGACGAAGCCAGGCCACCTCGACCCATGGCTGTGGAAGAACGTTGCGGCATGTGAGCCCCGAAGAGCCCATCCAAACGCACACGCAAGCGCATGACCAGCAGCTGAGTGGCGCTGAGCTCGGGTCCTGGTCTTCTCTGCTCCCACGTTGCACATAGCTGGCCAATCGCGGTGGCGGCGCAGCCTCCACGTGCGTGCCTCCACAGGGACGGTCCGCAATGGTGGCGGCCGCTCACTTCGTCGATTCATCTCGCTCTTGATCTTGAATTCCCATCGCGCTCCCTCACTCTGCAAGTTGCCGCTCAAGCATGAAGTCGCCTGCCAAGTTCCTAGCGCTGGCCACGACCCTCGTGGGCTTCGTCGCCTCGACCGCTGCCGAGCACTCGACGTTCTCGGCCAAGATCCTCGTTGACTCGACGACGTCGCTGTGCACGCTCATCAAGCCGACGGCTGAGACGCAGTTGCACCGCGCTGTGACATCCGATGACGACGTGTACGAGCAGAAGACGTTCCGCCAGAACCGCGTGTCCAAAGAAGAGCTGCTGCTGGAGGAAGCGTACGACGCGCAGGCGTTCATCGAGATCTTTGCGACGTCGGCCGAGGCCGTGGACAGGCGCATTACCGAGCACTGCCCACATGGTGCCAGCTCAAGCACGACGGCCACGGACAGCAAGCGCCTGCGCTCGCTGGAAGAAGAAAGCCCCGTGATCGAGAAGATCGTCGACTCTGGCGACCCGAAGAACCGCATCGACGTCGTGTTCATGGGTGACGGCTACACCTCAAGCGAGCAGACCCGGTTCTTCGATGACATTCGCCGCCTGACGCACGACATGTTCACGGGCGAGACGTTTGCGCAGTATCTGCCACTGTTCAACATCTGGGGCGTACACGTGCCATCGGCTGAGTCGGGCATCGGCGTTGGTGGCCAGCCCAAAGACACGGCGTTTGGTCTCTATCGCGATGGCACTGAGTTGCGTGGTGTGTACGCGTCGAACCCAGACCGTGCCCGTAGCGTGTGCAGCTCGGTCGGCCAGTACGCGTGTGACTTCCCATCACTCATTGGCAATGACGATTTCTACGGCGGCCTTGGCGGCGAGTTCGTGATCTCGACTCGTTCGGAGACGAGTGGTACGGTTGTGCTGCGTCACGAGATGGGCCATAACTTCGGTCGTGTGGGCGAAGAATACGACGGTGGTCAGGTCTACAGTGGTGCCAACAGCGCGCCATCAGCATCAGCGATCACGTGGAAGCATTGGCTCACCAACCCGAACGTGCTCCGTGAAGAAAGCGCAGCACAGCTGTACCAGAAGCACATCTGGTACGACCTGCAGAAGGGGGCCTACAAGATCAGCTTCACGTCCACAGGCAAGTTTAAGCGCTGGTACATTCTGCTCTCAGTCTCGGGCGCAGATACGGATGACTCGCTCTCCGTCACGTTGGACGGCAAACCACTGGCGTGGCAGACCAAGGGACTTAAGGACCGTACGTTCTACTCGTGGACCAACTCGAACAGCGGCTTCAGTGCTGGCTCGCACGAGCTGGTTATTCAAGCCGGTGGATCATTCGACAGCCCAATCATCAAGCAGCTTTGCAACGCCGTCATCTACGAGTACGCCGATGAATCACAGTACAAACTGGATGATCCAAATTACATTGGTATCTACCCGACGTTCGACATCAACAAGCGCAAGACCGTGCGTCCAAACAACGAGAAGTGCTTGATGCGCAACATGACTTCGCCACACTTCTGCCGCGTGTGCCAGGAAAATATGTGGCTCAAGTTCATGGAGCGTGTCACGTTCATTGACAGCGTGACGGTGTCGGGCTCCAACGCTGAAGTACAGGTTATCCCGTTGGCCCAGAAGCGTCTACCAACGGATACGTTCGTGACGACCAACCCCTCTGTTGCCTCGAACGAAAAGTACGCAGTGCAATGGCTGCGCAACGGACAGGAAGTGACTTCGTTCCGCGACCAGTTCAACGTCGACCTGAGCAAGGCTGGCAGCAGCTACAAGGGCAAGTGGACGGTACGAGTCACGTTCACAACGCCGAACGTGAGACTGGATCCAAAGGGATTGCTCAAGTCCGAGAAGACGTTCACAGTTTGAGGGAAAAGGTCAGCCGCACAGTGCAGGGCGTTGATTGTGCAAGTCATGCTAAGGATTGTTGTTGCGTGCCTTCATCTAACTGCACACGAAGGAATTCTCTTAAGCAAACTGCTGTCTTGTGAGTGCGCGGGGACATCGTGCACTCGCGTGCAAATTGACCTATGAAACTCGCTTGATGACAGCCCTCTCTACATTGTACCGTAGAAGCCGCCTGAGTGCAGACGTCCTTCAATGCAACTCCGTCGTACTTGTGCAAAGCCTTTTCATTCTGTAATCCCCCAATTGCTCGAGAAGCAAGTGCTATCGGTGGAAAAGCTGGTCTCATAGTACTGCCATCTCTAGCAGCTCACAGTGAAAGGTGTTAACTTTACTGTGGATCGGAGAGATATTCACGTAGGGGACAATGTTCTTGTAGATACCGCAGACTTTTTATCCTTGATCTTGGGTGGCGTGAGTTTCGCGAGGTTGTTCAACAGCTGAAGTGCTCTTGACGACGAAAACCTTCTCGTTATCATACGCACGACGGATGTCGAAGGAATGCGTGTAGCTCTCCGGTGATTCCTGGCAAAACACCATTCCTGGCGATGCTGACGACACAGAGAAAATTTGGTATTTCTGGATGGCTGGCAAGTTCTTATAGAGCTCGTATAATGGGTTGTTGAAATCGTAAAGGTCGCCCACATCTTCACACAACCGAACATCAGTGTCATGTGACGATGCACGCAGTACCTGGCTCAGTGACTCGAGGTTTCAGTAGTCATTACGCAGCAATTTGCGTTTGATGTGGCCAAATCCTCTATTGCAAGAGTTCTTGGTATGGTCACGAACAAAAACCTTCAGGTGTGTGCGTTTTAAGCAGCGGATCTGTGCATGTAACACGAATAGCTTGACGACGAAGTTATTCTTGTTTTGACCCCCAGTTGTCTCCATATACTGTGAGGATCCGGTCACTCACTTCCAGCAATTCGTGATAATCGAGATAGCTCATGAGCAGGGTGAGTACTTCATTGGGTACTTTGCCGGTCTTGCGCTCTGAATACACGTAGTTGAGTTGTCGCTGAGGCCCTGCGTTGTAGACACCAAAATCTGAAACAGACCACAACGACCAGAAAAACCACTGGCTGGGTGTGTCGGTGCAATGTGGTAGTGAGATGTTTTAAGCGTAATCCACGTGATCATCGCTAGCTTCGCTGCTGTCGCTTTTGTATTCGCATCTGCATTCGCACTTAAGTGACAACGCGATTCAAATTGGCACCAAAGCGACAACGTAGTTCGTACACAACGTAGTTCAAGTTGGAACTAAACGACACTTACCGCATCGATCTTACAACGTAGTTCAAGTTGGAACAAACAGATACTTACCGCATCGATCTTGCAAGCTCGCCGTGCTTACCAATATGCCATCGTGTCCGTCAGCAAAGCGGCACAAGTACTGTCTCCTATGCTCCGGCGACTAGCGTTGGCGTTGATGGCACATGTGTCGCAAGCATGGTTGCGTGGACTACGTATCTGGATATGGGAACACCACCGCTGGATAATTGCGCGGAGCGTGGCCTCCGAAGGCTCGTGCATTTTTTCCTAGCCGTCGTTGGGCGTCTTGTTGGCCACGTAACCGCTGTACTCATCGCGAAGTTGATGCCACGTAAAGTAACTCGGTAGGACGACGTGATTCTCTGTAGTAGTTGTTGGATATCGGACACCGTGGGTTGTTTTCTGCGCTCGCATCCGGACTGGAACGGATTCGCCAACTTCCTGCGCGAAAGCTGAAACCATTCGGACAGATACTCAGCGTCTACGTTTCTTGCATTCTTGTTACGGGAGCCACCGTGAGCCTGGAGACCAAAATTACCACCGTCGATCTGCTTGCGTAGCCGCACCACTGTCCGTGCCGACGTACCAAAGCAAGACAGACGTTTCGTGGCAAACTTCTCTAATTAACGGAAGGAATAACGGAAACCTTTCGCGCTCGCCATTGCCGCGACGGCGCTTCGGGTCCATGTAGGCAGTTGTAGCAAGGACGGAAATCAAACTGACGCGAAGATGATCTTTGCTCATTCCTTCAATGGAGTTTAGGAACAGCTCGATTGCTCGTGTCTTGCCGGTCAAACACTTTGCTTGACAGGGATCGTCATTGATCAGCTGCGTTGTCTTCGAACGCAGTGCTTCCGGAGCGAGCGCATCGTCGAAAGGGGAGTCAACAGTATGATCACATTTCACGTCGCTGGAGTTAGACGACAGGTCAAGTTCTTCTTCCTCAATTTCGCATTCGCTGTCTTGCTCGTCGTCCTAATCCGACGACATCCTCTTTTCGCGCGGTTTGATTTTTGACATGCAGATTTGAACGGGATCGCAGTTAGGTACAAATTTTTGAATGCCAATCAAACGCGCGTTTTTATCTAAAACCCAAAACGTCGCTTTAGTGCGCCAGCCGGTCGAATCCATCGTGTCGCAACTAGGGGGCAGCTCGATGAGCAAATTTGTCTTACTGATCAATCTCATGCCAACCCCATCGCAAGCTGTGGCGGCTTTGATCGGTCAATCCTGGCAATGGTGCAACGCCTAAAACACCGTTGTGGCGAAGTGGCGCTGGAACTTTCCGCGAATCCTCGACGGTGGTAGCAGATAAATAAGTACTATATTTCGGGTGGTCGGTAGATATATTCCGGCACCATGCCGGTATATCTACTGCATCAATACCTCCCATTTAGGACATGTCAGGTAGGACAGGGTATCAAGTATCAGGGGTTAGAGGTCCAGAGTAAACAGAACAATCAGAGCCAAACTTTCCAGCAACCACTCAAGTCCCTCGTCTCCCCCAAGTGTCCTGAGCCCACCGCAGGAGGCCAGGCAAAGCAGGTGAGCGCGACAGGAAGCGGAAGACTCTCACTAACCCCCGTGCCTAAGCTGAGGGCACGTTAAAGTACACGAAGAACGAGAACGCGTATTATCAAGGAGTTAACTAGATCTCCTACAAATAACCTGCTCCTGCCTCGTCGAAGTATCCGCGGCAGAAGACCCCAACAGAACGCGTCGCTGAAGACAAGTCCACCGAACGCGTTCACCAAGCAGCAACAGCAGCGAGTGCTTCCACGGCAAGACCCACGCGTGGATTGTGAAGACCGAACCCCTTTCGCGGTTTGGGTACACAGTGTGAAGTCAAGAGAAGAAGCAAGCAGAACGAGGCACCGCCCTCAGGCAGCCGCGAACCTTGTAACGCGGAGAAGCGCGATCTGAAGACCCGCTTCGTCACTACTGGTGCGTATGCCCGGATCTTCCAGCCAAGACATGGGTGAGAAGTTGGAAGAGAAGCCTTCTGCTGTTGCAGTCGTGACACCGGATTCGAGCTCCGCCGGTGTCCTACGAGAAGATGAAGGAGCCATGGCGTCAACGCCCCTCGGGCGTCCGCCACTCGCGAAGTCACGCGTTTACGAAGCCGAACAAGCTTCTGCGTCGTCCCCACCCCGCATGGCTTCGCTGACGCTGGGACCGTCCGGTTTCACATCAGCACGGAGCTCAGTTGACACGTATTACCAGTCGACAATCGCGAAGTTCCTCGAAGCGTCCGACATCATGAACGCGATGGGTTTCGTGGTGCCGTCACGACCGCTTGATGTCGTCATGCCACGGCTCGAACTGACGGACCCACTAGACCTGGCCAGCGAGATCGCGCGAATGCTCCTGACTGCCGGCTTCTCGGCGGGCACAGCTGACTACGCGAAGTTGGCCAACAAAACGCGAAAGGAGATGGCACGTGCTGGGGCGACGGTTCACAAACTGCTGGACAGCTGGGCAACAGCGCGCGGAGACCAGAATGGCTTCGAGAAGCCGCGACCGACACGTCAGAGCCAAATACCAAGCTCGCCATGCTACTCCGTGGACACGCAGGGCGACGTGCGAATGAGGAGCGTGATCCAGACAACTCCCGCCCACGCGGTTCGCTCTCGAATGTCACGAAAAAACGCGAAAGTGGACGAACCTTTCGACGTCAACGCGAACCTTTTGTCACAGCTAGATGAAGTAGCAGATTCCTCATCAAGCCTGATGTCGCGTGAAGAGAGGTCCATTGAATTCCCGGACAACGTCTCAGATATCTTTGACGACGACTGGGGCGCGATGGCAGCTCAAGTCGCGAACACCAGAACGCGTATCCAAGCTTCAGCGGTCACGGAGTTGAAGTCGTTCTCGGGCAGCTCACGCCGGCCGAAACCGCACTCACGTTCGCAGCTTTGATGTCCGGCCCGCACGAAACTGGCACTCGCAGCTCCGCGAACAACCCGTTCGTCGTGGCCCGAAGTGGCGATTCTCTTCAAACGTCAGTATTGCGGGGAGGGCACTTTGCACGCGAACCGGTACTACCATATGAAGCGCGGAAGTGAAGAAGACGCGTTGGACTACCTGTACCGACTCAACGTCGCCGCGATTCGCGCCGGCATCCGCATCATGGACGGATCTCCCAAGGTGAAGAAGGAACATCTCGACCACTTCCTCGATACGCTGCAAGACGAAGACTTGTCGCGTTCGCTGCTTTTGCTCCGATTGAAGGACGCGCAAGAAGCCGAGTGGGTTTTGCTCGACATGCGTCGTCGCCAACAACGACTTGGGGACACGCCAGCACGTCCTGTCCCACGATCCGGAAACACAAGTGACTTCAAGCCGAAGAAACGCGTACAGATCCTCTTGTCACGCGAAGACTCCGATTCCGCCTCATCGTCGATGGGGGAYAGTGAACGCGAGCGAGGCGATTCCAGCGACGACGACTATGCAAATGTGATGGAGACGAAGGTTGRCGACGRCCGTCGCGAAGTGAGCTGCTCCCATTGTGGCTCAAAACGCCATTCGGACCGTCAATGCTGGAAGCGACTAACGTGCCAACAATGCGGCAAGAAGGGTCACCCATCCGACAAGTGTTTCTCGGTCTGCCGTGGCTGCGGCAAGGCCCA
>NSDO01000464.1:15133-30721 GCA_002286825.1 Lagenidium giganteum
ATTGGTGGCTCATGTAGCAAACCAAGGAATGGTTCTGGAAGTCGCTTCCATTCGGGATCACCGTTTCAACGACGAGGTGCAGCAATGGCAACTTTTTGTCTCTTGGGTTGGGTTACAAGAGGAAGAAGATTCGTGGGAGCCATTSGCAATCCTTCTTGAGGATGTTCCTGCTCAGGTCACCCGCTATGCTGAGCAACGTAAGGACTCCCAGTTGCTCTCAGCGATCGCTGATGCATCTCAACTGTGATTCCCAGCTTAGCCGTGCGATACAAGGCCTTGGAGGGCGGTGTAGAGGGCGCCGTCAGGCAGCTGTATCGCACTTGTGGCTTGTGCTCGCACTTGGTGGCTGAGCCCGCTGTGCTGTTGGGTCAGGAACCCAACTGGTAGCTCTAGTTGCAGCCTGGTGGGTGAAGAACTCTGTATAATCTATGTCTAGGTACCAAGTGAGAGAGCAGTGCGTCGAAGAGTCCGCTTCTCACTTTTGCATTTACCATCAACACGAACAAGCATTTGAGCACCAGGTCTTCACAGGGCCATACGCTGGATTCGTAGCCGCTCATGTATATGTCGTCGTCATCACATGTACATTTCTCAATCAAATCTTTAAACGATTGGACGTATCGGTGTTTTGACTCTATCGCGGGCACCTTGCTGAACAAGGATGTCGTCGAAGAACATGAATCGCGCGGAGCTGTTCATGTTCGCTCTGTGTGACCACACGATGTAAGCATGCAAACTCATTGGAATGTGCAGTCGTGCTGTCGAGAGCCACGAAAGCGAACTGGTCGATGGAAAGTGCATGATTCATGCGTTAGCAATCACGCTGGTGCCATCGCGTGATTGCACATGCGGCAGTTGTTGTTTGCGCTCAGCAGATGAAGCGAAGATGCCGAGTTATTTTTCTTTTGCGACCATCGCTATTAAGGGAACGAAGCCGGTCGCTCGGGTGTGGCTGCGACTCCTGCGACGACCTCGCGTCAGTGGGCCCAGCGTGACGTTGAGGGGCTCGACGATGCGCCGCGGCGTGGTTGGGCTGGATGGCGCGGTGTCGGAATATTGTGATCTCTCGGTGAGCGTTCGATTGCTTTGACACTTCTCTTTCCTCATGAGAGCTTACGCAGCACACGTTGTGCTGCCACAGGGCCGAGGGCTCACGACAATCCAGGTCGAGCGCACACTACGCGTCTTTGAGACGGCTGTTGCCATCGACGTCTCCAACAATGAGATCGATAAGCTCCCATCGTCGATTCCGAAGGAGCTCGTGGCGCTTGACATTTCCTTCAACCTCATTTCCAGTATCCAGGGGATCGAGCGCTTGCAGCATCTGCAAGAACTGCACCTCGGATTCAATCGCCTCACGGATGTGAGCGTGCTGGAGTTTTGCCCGCAGCTGGTTCGCGTCAACCTTAGCGGCAATCGGTATGTCACTACACTGGAGAAGCAAGGGATCATCCTTTGCTCATCGAATCCTGCAGCCTCATGAACACCAAAGGCATTGAGACCTTGCCATTTCTCGAAAACCTCGACTTGTCGGAGAACTTGATCGAATTGTACGTTTTCCGCCTCCTTGTTTGTCGCGTAAACAAAGGTGGTTGACAGTCTGAATTTTTGTTGTTGACGATTATTCAGCCCGGATGCTCTGCGCCCGTTGTCGCTCAATCAAAGTTTGACCCATCTGTCCTTGCGTGGGAACCCGATTAGCGTGAAGGCAGATTATCGAGTTTTGCTGCTGGACATGATCCCGAGCGTACTGATGCTAGATAACAAGAAAATTCGCACAACCGTCAAGTACAAAACACACGATGGAGGACCGGCTGCCAAGTCGCTGTCGTACTGTGAGTATCGCACTGGCATTATACCTAGTGGTAGTGGAAGAGATAGATCTTGTTTGCTGACGTGAATCCGTCGTGACACTTCATCAGCTCGTCTGTATGATGACAAGAAGCAGTTCATCATGCGTAACCAGAACCGGCAAACGACGACGGCGACTATGGCACGCAAACGAACGCTGACCAACAGCGCCAATCCGCTCTCATCGACCACGTACGAAGGCTCGACGATGTTTCTCCAGACCCAGGAGCCTGTCCAGGAACGCGTGAGATCTCTCCAGTTGCAAATGCTCACTGAATCACCTCGCGCACCTCCGCCACCGCCCCCAGCGTCAGTCCAACTCACCACTGTTGCAGATAACGACGCCAACGTATCCAATAATGGCAGCACCATTCCAAGTGGTGGCATGTATATGAGCATTTACGACCGACTAGCTCAGGCTAACGGATTAACCACGAAACCACCCGAGCCAGTATCGGATGTACCGAAGCAACAGGAAGACAGAACGTCCAAGGCTCGCTCAACCTCCATGAAGCAGCTCAAGAGCACCATCTCACCACGTCAAAAGACTAGAGGTTTGTGATCCACGCAGTTGTTTCCAGTCACTTTTCAGAACTGATTCATATCCTACGTTTGTATGTATAGCTCATTTAGCGCAGCCTGTTCAGCCGCAGCTGCCCACCGCAAGTGCCAGAAAGCTCGTGTTCACGCCTGATCCGAAGAAAAAGACCATGGCACCGATGCCAGCGCCTGTGATGCCCGCACCGCTCGACGCCAAGCAGCGCAACGTGCTCAACGTCATCCAGAACCTCATCCAGCACAAGAAACAAACGCTGGCGACGCTGGCGCTGCACCAGTCCACGCGCCCAGTCACAGCGCCAACCGTATCCTAGCACCCACCACCTTTCGATTACGTGCAGTCCGCCATTTGCTACCACAAGCACACAGTCATAAAGATAACCACCCACCCACCCACCCATCTTCGTCATTGTATTCATATTCATGTCATCACGTCATCATCATCATCATACACTCCTGCGGATCCTCGGCACACGTCACAGGCGCTTACTTCATCAATTTTTGTGCTCAATTAATTGCAACCCATTGTAACCCCCATCTTCGCTCATTCAGCTTCCAGGCGACGTCGACGGCGACGGCGACGACCATGAGCGCGTCCTTCGGTGTGTGCACGGCCATCACGCACGCGGGCACGCGCTGCACAACGGCGGCGACCGATGCCAGCGGCAAGTGCGCGCACCACGCGCGCATGGCCCGCGTCATGGCGCTGGCGCCCAAGCCATCCACGCCCAAGAACGCCGCCACGACACCAACACCGACGCCCATGGCCACGACCACGGCCTCGGCCACGGCTGCCTCCAGCGCTCCGTCCAGCGGCTCCGCGCCCAGCGTGTTCACCTTCGACGAGCCCAAACGCGAGCTGTATGCGATGGCGCCTGCTGCTGCTTCTGCTGCCACTGCGTCGCCTGCGCCAGTTGGCGCCACGTCAGGCATGCTGCCCGGCGAAGCCGTGGCGTCGGCCGTCAACTGCTCGTTCATGTTCCCCTCGACGCTCAATCTGCCCGCGCTGCCTGGCACGCTGTTTGTGACCAACTACCGTCTGCGCTTCGAGCCATTGAACGCGTCGCTGCGGTCGCCGGGCCATCTACACAAGCTGCTGGACGACGCGCTGGTGGGCATCCCCAAGGCGTGCGTCGCCAAGCTGTCGTATCCGCACGCATCCCAGCAACGCCCCAAATACGATGGCACGCCGACGCAGCTTGTGCTCAAGTTTAAAGATCTGCGCGCGTGGACGCTTGGCGGCGACGTGAACACGCTCATGATGACGCTCAATCGCGTCGTGTTCGTGGACTCGCCGCTCAGTTTGTTCGCATTCGCGCCGACCAGCTCGCGTGCGCAGCATCAGCCCGTGGACGCACTGGAGCTGGAGCACCATCGACTGTACAACGTGTTCAAGGATTACTCGCGCATGGGCGTGGACCTCATGCGCAGCAACTACCGCCTGTGCGAAGCCAACAAGAACTACAACATTTGTCCCACGTATCCACCGCAGTTCGTCGTCCCGGCCTCGATCAGCGACGCAGAGATCACCAACATTGCCGAGTTTCGGTCGAAAGGCCGCATCCCGATCTGCTGCTTCGTCCATGAGCGCAACTCGGCGTCCATTTGGCGCTGCGCACAGCCCAAGCGTGGCATCTTCAACGCCCAGAACTCCGCGGACGAACGCTACCTCCTGCACATTTCGCAGTCCAATCGCAACCAGCGCAAGGTGTGGATCGCCGACTGCCGTCCCGAGCTCAACGCGCGCGCCAACAACTTCACGGGCGGTGGCACGGAAAGCTCCAGCATTCCGCACGCTACCGTGAGCTTCCTCAATATCGCGAATATCCACTCGATGCGCGAGAGTATCGAGAACGTGCGAGGCCTTGTCAACACATCCAACACGGATCAGGATTTCTCGTGGCACGCGCGTGTGGAGGAAACCAAGTGGCTGCTGCACGTGCGTCTGGTGCTGTCGGCGGCTGTGCGCGTGGCCGACGCCGTCGAGAACAAGCAGACAACTGTGCTCGTGCACTGTAGTGATGGCTGGGACCGTACGGGTCAGTTGTGTGCGCTGTCACAGATGCTTTTGGACGGGCACTACCGCACCATCTGCGGCTTCATCGAGATCATCGAGAAGGAATGGCTGCGTGTGGGTCACAAGTTCCAAGACCGTGTCGGTCCTGGCAAGACCGAGAACGAAGAGCAGTCTCCCATCTTCTTGCAATTCCTCGATTGCGTCTGGCAAATCTGGCGCCAGTATCCGACCTATTTCGAATTCAACTCGTCTCTGCTGGAAACCATTGCTGATGCCCTCTTCTCCGGCCGCTACGGCACGTTCCTTGGCAACTGCGACCGCGAACGAACGATGTGGAACTTGTCAACGAGGACGCCATCACTGTGGACATACGTCCTCACCCATCGCGTCGAATTCGCCAATCCGTTCTATCGCGCACATAGTGAGAAGGTCCTGGTGCCACCCATGTCGTCGTTGCTGCGCAACGTCACCCTCTGGAGCGACTACTATTGCCGTGGCTCAGTGCTGCAAACCGTCCCCGTCGCCAATCCAGCGCCTCCGTTGTGGACGGCACAAAGCGCCGAGCCAGCCAAATCCTCGTCAGAAGACTTGATGAATGCCATGACGGCCGCTATTCGCCACATCCAACAACTGGAGGCTGCCATGGCACAGACACGGTCGCTACCACCGCCAGCTCCTTCCGTCGAACAAGCTACGCTCTTGACTCCGTCCCAGTACACGCCCGCACCAACGCCATCTTATACTGTCGCCGCCACGCCACAGGTCAGTGCAGGGTCCTACGCTCCAGCCTTGGTGACTCCTCCAGCTTCGATTGGTGCCACGTGGACGTGCGGGCTCTGTTCCAAGGCAAATGCCATCGGCACCGTCAAGTGCGGCGTCTGCGGTCGTCCGCCACCATCATCTTCCTGAGCCTCTACGCCACCGTCACATCTGTTTCCTTCTTCCATAGAATAATATCGTTGGTGGTGCTAGCTCCGGCTCACTGCCCTTTCGAATTGGTCCGTTGCACCAAATCCGACATAAAATCACATTTCACACACCAACTTCAACATCCGCGTGTTTATCACCCATGTTGTGTTCTGGGGGGAATGCGTTTCCACAGGTTTTTGTTGTGCGGATGTCAAGCAAAGGTCGCAGTGGAAGAATCGCTGTGTGGCCGCCACCGCCATGGAAGCCACCATCTTCGTGTGCATTGCGCTGGGGCTGGGCTGTCTGCTGCTGCTGGCAGATGCTGCCGTGTGCTTTGCGGGTATCGAGCAAGCCTGTGTCTTGAACCGATCGAGCAACGTGGTCGCGCTCATCATCGCGTGTGCCATGCTCGTCCCCATCGCTGTTTGTGCGTGGAGTGCGTGGCGCGACGCCCGCAACAGCATGGAAGAACGAATGAGCTTGCTGTGAGTGAGGGGATGCCAAACTACTGCATAAGTGTTGCATTGACTGACGTGCGCTGTTACAGCGAGCGAGAGTCGGATGCGTCCGACGAGATGCCCGAGCGAGTGCGCATGTATCTCTACGCGTCGCACTTCCTGTCGGCATGGGTATGGGTCTACACGCGGTGATCTCGTACATGGTGCCTCTCTAATGTGCTTTGATGTACGCAGGGCGATCGCATGTGGGCGTTTGCCATCCCGATTTTGCTCATGGAAGTGTTTGTCGACACGTTGCTGCCCAGTGCGGCGTTCTCGATGGTCACGTATCTGTCGTGCATTGTGGCGATCCCGTCGGTTGGACGGTGTCTGGATCAGATGAATCGCTGGACGGTCATGCAGGTTGCCATCGTTATTGAAAACCTGATGATCGTCGCCAGCTCGTCTTCGCTCGCGCTCATTCTGTTGCTGACCAACGCCGACGGCATCCACAAACCCGTGTGGACACCAAAACTCGCAGGGTTGTTCGGTGTGACGCTCGTGTGTGGTGGCATTGCGCAAGTGCTGAACGACGCACAATCGCTGGCCATTGAGAAGGACTGGGTTGTGGTCGTCGCACGCGATGACACGGAAGAACTGACGCATCTGAACACAGTAATGCGCCGCATTGACTTGACGTGCAACATCCTGTCGCCGATTGCTTTTGGATTCATCATGGAGAACGCTGGCGACGACCCAACCACACGCGCCATGATCGGTGCCGCCGCTGTCGGTATCTGGAATTTGCTGTCGATGCCTCTCGAGTATTGCATGACCAAAGACATCTACGACTTGAACAGCGAGCTGGCTGAGAAAGAAGCGCCGACAGAAGACCAGCAGGACCCTCCGGGGCCTGCAAACACGGGAGCTTTTCGATCGTATGCTAAGCTGTGGCGTGAGTACGTTCGGCATCCGATCTTCCTCCTCAGCTTTTCATTCTGTGCGCTGTACATGACCATCCTGGACGGCGGCGCTTTGAACACGGCATACCTCAAGTGGCGTGGCATTCGCGAGTCGATTCTTGGTGCCAGTCGTGGTGCCGGAGCGTTGTTCGGTCTCATCGGCACTGTGTTGTTCCCTCACTTACGTCATTTCGTCGGTCGTCTCGAGCGTGTCGTGGTCATTGGCATCTGGATGTTCTGGTTCTGCCTCGTGCCCATCGTGGTCGTCTTCTTCGTCTCAGGCGAATCCATTGTCTCGGATTACGTCATGCTGGCCTGCATGACCATCTCGCGCCTGTGGCTCTGGACAACCGACCTGGCCGAGACGCAGATCATGCAGGAATGGATCGAACCAGCACGTCGCGGCGCCATCAACTCGATGCAGACGGCGTCGTCCCAGCTCTTCTACATCCTGATTCTTGTGCTCGGCATGGTGTTTCACGATCCCGCCGAGTTCATCGTCCTGGTGCTCATTTCATTGGCCACTGTACTGTCAGCAGCCATGGGCGTGAGCGTCTGGGATCTCAAATACGGCTCCAAACGATCCAGCTACGTGCGGCAGCCCATGCACCCGCAGACGCATCCGAGACACAAATAACGACATTATTGGCCACAATTCCCGTAAAGTGTCTTCGTTTATGCTGCAACAAATCCTTGCGGACATAGCCAATCCGCATAAGTGCGGCCTCTGTTGCACGTTGGGCACGTCTGCGGATTTGGACGTGCGAAGTGCCAAAACCGGGGCGCAGTATCCGTCCACCTCCGGCGCGGTCGGTCATTCAACCTCTCGGGCTTCCACCGGCAGAGCAAGCGATCCGGCAACGATGCTGAGCAAGTCGATGATCCAGCGCGCCGGCAGCGTGCTCAAGCACGCGTGCGTTGTGGTTTTGGCGTTCTATATGTCGATCTGAACGTGTGCTGACGATTTGATTGGGGTTTGCGGGTGTTTCCAGCACGCAGCAAGTTCGCTGCGAAAGTGTCTTGACCAAGCTGCCGGAAGAGCACCAAATGCTGCGCGATATGTGCCGTCAGTACGCCGCTAAGAACCTGGCACCTATTGCTGGCGACCTGGATCGCGAGCACCGCTACCCAGCGCAGCAGATGAAGGAGCTCGGCGAGATGGGGTTGATGGGGGTGGCCGTGTCGGACGAGTACGGCGGCGCTGGCCTCGACTATCTGGCGTACGCCATCGCTATGGAGGAGATCAGCCGCGGCTGTGCGTCCACGGGTGTGATCATGAGCGTCAACAACGTACGTGGCTTTTTAAGTGCTGGCGGGGTGGCGGATTGTGTGCGTTGAACTCGCGAATTCTGTTGTAATCGATCGTTATGGATCTCTGCAGTCGCTGTACTGTGCGCCGATGGAGAAGTTCGGCAATGAAGAGCAGAAGCAGCAGCACTTGACGCCATTCGCTGCTGGTGAGAAGCTGGGCTGCTTTGGCTTGAGTGAGCCTGGCAACGGCAGTGATGCTGGCGCGGCTACCACGACGGCCACTCGCACGGACTCGGGTTACGTGCTCAACGGCACCAAGGCGTGGATCACGAACGCGCACGAGGCGGACCAAGCCATCGTGTTCGCCACGACGGACAAGTCTCTTAAGCACAAGGGCATCAGTGCCTTCATCGTTCCAACCAACGCACCAGGCTTTTCGCTGGGCAAGAAGGAGGACAAGCTCGGCATCCGCGCGTCATCCACGGCCAACTTGATCTTCGAAGATGTGGAGCTGCCAAAGGAGAGCCTGCTCGGCAAGGAAGGCGAAGGCTTCAAGATCGCCATGATCACACTGGACGCCGGTCGCATCGGCATTGCGTCGCAGGCGCTTGGTATCGCCCAGGCGTCGTACGACTGCGCCATCGCGTACGCTCAGACGCGTAAGACGTTCGGCCAGCCGATCGCCAAGAACCCGATCATCCAAACCAAGCTAGCTCGCATGGCCATGGAGCTTGAATCCGCGCGCTTGCTGACGTGGAAGGCGGCGGCCGAGAAGGACGCTGGTCTTCCGTTCTCCAAGATGGCGGCCATGGCCAAGCTCAAGGCGTCGGAAGTGGCGACGATGTGCTCGCACCAGGCCATCCAGATTCTTGGCGGCATGGGCTACGTGTCGGACATGCCTGCAGAGCGCCACTACCGCGACGCACGCATCACGGAGATCTACGAAGGCACGTCCGAGATCCAGCACTTGGTCATTGCGGGCGCGCTCAACAAGGAATTTGCGGCCACGAATTAAATGTGAATCACCCAACGAGAAGAATGCCTGTATAACCCAATCAAACACGAAATGTAACTGTGTCTTGCGTGTACGTACCAATTTCGGGGGGCGTTCCAAAGGGGCGGCACCACCGCCACCGTCGCTGCACCACCACCGTCTCACCAGCCATTCCGCCAACGGACGCCAAGATGGAATCGTCGATCGTGGCGTGTCTGGTGCTCGGGCTCGCCTCGCTGGTGGTGGCGCTCGACAGCGCGCTGTGTCTGGCGCATGTGGAGGCCGTGTGCATTGGCAACCGCCCCACCAACCTCGTGGCGCTCATCATCAGCGCCGCCATGCTGATCCCGTGCGTGCTCACGCTGACCAGCAGCCATCTCGACGCGCGCAATGCGCGGTCCGGTGAGCGCACCCAATTGCTGTACGTACCTGCAGTGAGGGCCTGAATGTGCCATCGATCTGAGTGATTCTTCTGTGCTGTGGTTGTGCAGCAAGCCTGATCCTGAAGCGACGTATAAGATGCCCAACCGCGTGTGGACGTATCTGTACGCGTCGCACTTCCTGTCTTCGTGGGTACGTAGACCAGTGACAAGCCGTCAGCCGGACTGTTCTAACGCGTTGTGCCGTGATTCCTTGATTAGGGGGACCGCATGTGGTCGTTTGCGGTGCCGATCTTGCTCATGGAGGTGTTCGTGGACACGCTCATGCCCAGTGCCGCGTTCTCGCTGGTGACGTACCTCGCGTGCATCCTCGCCATTCCATCCGTCGGCCGGATCTTAGACCGCTCCAACCGCTGGAAGGCCATGAAGTGGGCGATCGTTGTCGAGAACCTGCTCATTGTGCTCAGTTCGCTCTCGCTCGCTGCCATCATGATCGTCACGGACGCAGATGGTGTTCGCAAGCCGCAGTGGACGCCCACATTGATTGGATTGTTCGCAGCCACACTGACCTGTGGTGGCGTCGCACAGATCCTTAACAACGCGCAGACGCTGGGGATCGAGAGGGACTGGGTCGTCGTGCTTGCCGGTGACGACTCGGCCGCATTGACACACCTGAACTCGGTCATGCGCCGCATCGACTTGTCATGCAACATCCTGGCACCCATTGCGTTCGGTTTGATCATGGAGAACGCCGGTGATGACCCCACGACACGCGCAATGATCGGAGCCGTAGCCGTCGGTGTGTGGAACGTGCTGTCCACGCCGCTCGAGTACTGTATGACCAAGGACATCTACGACCTGTATCCGGAGCTAGCGATCAAGGAGCACACGATCGAAGACCCACGTGAAACGAGCAAGGAGCAGCTGTCGTACGCTCAGATGTGGCGCGAGTACCTGCGGCACCCGGTCTTCCTGCTGAGTTTCTCGTTCTGTGCGCTCTACATGACTGTGCTCAGCGGCGGTGCACTGAACACGGCGTACCTTAAGTGGCGTGGCATTCCTGAGTCCATTCTCGGAGCCAGTCGTGGTGCCGGGGCTGTTCTCGGACTGCTGGGTACGTGGTTGTTCTCGCATCTGCGTCAGTGCCTTGGTCGCCTCGAACGTGTCGCTGTGGTGAGTGTGTGGTTGTTCTGGTTGTGCCTTGTGCCAGTGGCAGTGGTGTTTTTCCTGACAGGCGAATCGGTCGTCTCCGACTACGTCATGATCGGCGCAGTGACGGTGTCACGGTTGTGGCTGTGGTGCACGGATCTTGCCGAGACGCAGATCATGCAGGAGTGGATCGAACCGAGTCGTCGCGGCGCCGTCAACGCCATGCAGACCGCCATGTACCAAGTGTTTTTCATCATGATCTTGCTCATGGGCATGGTCTACCACGATCCGGCTGACTTCATGGTGCTGGTGCTCGTCTCCTTAGCCCTCGTGTTGGCAGCAGCATTCGGCTTTACGGTTTGGGATGTCAAGTACGGACAGAATCGCTCCATTTACGTGCGGCGAACGCTGCTACCACAACGTTAGAGATACGACAATCGTCACATAATAATGCACATGGGTTTCGTTTCCACTGCGCTCTTTTCAAATCGACCTGCGCACGTTCCAGACCTGTTGAACTGGAAATAACCAGCCTTTAGCATCGCCACACTCAATGAAAAACGAGGTGTCCCTCGTGGGTCCCAGAGTCGCACGCTGCCATCATCGCTGTCCTAAGCAATAAATTCTTCCGTCATCACCACTGCAGTCACAGTCACCGTGTGGTCAACCAGAGACTGATGGCACTCGCCAGTCTTTAGTTCCCATAAGCGAGCAGTCTTGTCAAGGCTCCCAGAAACAACGGTATTTCCATCCCCTCCGACCGAGATGGAAGTCACCACATCCGTATGCCTCTGCAGCGTCGTCAACTGCCCGCTCGCCAATCCGTAAACGTACACGCTGCTATCTGTACTGCCAAAGACCATAAATCTCCCATCAGGAGACAACGCGATAGACGTTCCGTAGCCTTTATTCACTTGGAGAGTCCATAAGCAATCACCTGTGTCTGCATCCCACACGCGAACAGCTCCATCGTCGCTCGCCAAGCGACGACGTTCATTTCCACTACCTCAGGGAGATGTTGGTAGTTATCACGAACGTCTAACTGCCGTTCAAAGGCACATTTCTTGGGACCGAGCGAAGATTTCTTCAATAGCAACAATAAATTAATTTCACATTCAACCTACTCACCACAACTTTCCACCACTCCATCCATCACCGTTAGACGTCCTCCAGTTCCATGTCGGCCTCCACAACCGTCGGCGACATCAGGAAGTAGTTGTTGCGGAGAAAATGCATGCAAATGGCTTTCAGCTGCAATGCATTGCTACGCTCTGCAGCATCCATAATGAACTGCACCGTGTCTTTGGAGACCACATTTTGCAACGCGCGCTCACAGATTTGTTTCAGGTGATCGAGCATGAATTGATCCGCCACAATCAGCAGTTCGATGGTCATCTCGATGTCCCCTTGTAAGACTTGGCACTCCATATCACTCGACGACGCACAACTGGATTCCAGATTGTGTTCCTTGTCCGATTGGTGCTGCGCATAGACGTCCAATTCGTTGCCGTTCGGGGCTGAAACGCAGCTTTTTCTTGGTCCTATTCGAGAGAGTGACGTGGTTGAAGATGCGGACGATAAGGACGATGAAGACAGCGAAGACGAAGACGAAGATGGCGCGGCTGCTACCAGCCCCTCCACCGCTTGGCCAGTGTAGAGGTACGCCATCATTTTGAGGAAAACCGCGTAGCGAATATCTGGGACGACGATCTGCTTCTGTTGCGATTCCAGGAAACCGGACGTGAACATGCCTCGAAAGCGTTCGCTCAGCAATGACAAAATGATGCGGTGCGCGTAAATCACGCGCCCTTCGACCAAGAAGCTCACGTCGGAAAACTCTTCGGCATTCACAAACTGACGCAACGATCGCTGCAGGATCTGGGACGATGATGCATACGACACAGCTGCTCGCGGTGGTGGGTCCGTGTCAAGCACGTAGAAATCGTTGAGATACTCGCTGCCATAGCTGCCTCCAAACACGATAAGCCGTCGGTCGACCACAGTACACGTGTGACCAGCCCGTCGACCAGGTCCTTCTCCCAGCACGATCACCTGTTCTTCATTAGCGTTATCGTTCGGATTCGCATTCCCATCACCATCAGCAAAGTACATTCCATACTCAGCCAGTAAGTGCTGCGACGACAGCACAATGCCGTGGTCGGCACTGTCGTACTCGCCATAATCTCCCACATACTCCCCATCCTGCTCGCCGCTGTTCTGGTTCTCCTTCTTGGCCAGTTTGTGGTCGCTCGCGTTCGCTGGCGGCCCCGTGATCGACGTGACTTCGACCCACACTTCATCCACCGGATCGTACAGATGCAGGTCGTTGTAGCACTTGGCCGACGGCCCCGAACCGCCAAACAGGAACACGCGGTCGCGGTACGAGCAGAACGTCATACCCGCGCGCGGGTGCGGCAGGTGATGACTGCGCACGTCCACCTGCGTCCACGCCAGCGTCCGCGTGTGCAGGATGTGGATGTCGTTCAAGCGCTTCTGGCCGTCCCACCCGCCAAAGATGAAGATCTGGTCGCCATTCACGACGGCCGAGCTGTGGTTGGCGCGTGGCGCCGGCAGCGCGCCCGTGGTCATCACGCGGCGCCACGCCATGGTGTCGATGTCGACGGCGTGCAGGTCGTTCAGGTACTCGCGGCCGTCGCCGCCGCGAAACACGAAGATGGAGCGCGCGTGCGGGATGTAGTCGGCCGTGTGCATGTTGCACGGGCCCGGCGGTGTGCCGCGCACGGGCGGCTGGTGCCACGTGAGGCACTGCGGGGACGCGTGCAGGTACAGCACGTGCATGTCGTTGGCGGCCAGCGGGCCGCTGCCGAGCCACCCGCCGATGATAAACAGCTTCTCCTCAGCCAGCGTGGCCGTGTGGCCGTTGCGGCCGGCGGGCGGCTCGCCATACACATTGCGCGTGAGCTGCTTCCACGCAAACGCCTGGCAGTCAAGCACGTAGAGGTCGTTGTGGTTGCGCCGGCCGTCGTAGCCGCCAAACACGAGCAACTGGTGCGGCGCCACGAGCGTCGCCGTGTGGTTCTTGATCGTGGGCGGCGCGCCGCTGACCTCGAGCGGAGACCAGCGCATGTACATGATCGACGGGTCGTCTGATTGAGACGGCAAGGGCGACACGATGGTGACGATGACAGTGACGACGATCGATGTGGCGATATCGTCGTGGCAGCGGCCGTCGCAGGCGTGGCGGTGGCGGTGGCGGTGGCGGCCTCCCGACCGTGACCGTGCAGGTCTTGGCGCTTCCGCACTGTTGCCGCTTGATGGAATGGGAAAACAGAGAAGAAACAGCGTGGCCAAATAGCGTGGACCACGCCACCCTGAAGAGAGTAAGGGTGGGTGCAGCGATGGGTGCGGTTTTTCGCCATTCTCCCAACAGAACCAATTCTGTGTGTTTAAACGCGGTCAAATGAGTGTGTGTGACGTGGGCGTCAGAGTGAGTTTGAGGGTGCAGATTCGCAACAGTGAATTGATGCTGGTAAATCTCGCTCAGGTGAAGGCTGTCCCTCGTCGTCAGTGAAGTGGTCGCCACGTTGCAGTGCGATCGCAAAATTTGCGTTGTTGATGAGGAATCCCAAGGGATGACGATGGCAGACGTTCGAGCAGCATCGTGCACCCACGATGGGAGTATTCAGGGCGTCTCCATGCTGCGATGCTTGATGGCTGAAGATGACACAGCTCATTTGGTGGTGTTGACAGAACACACTTTCAGAGTACCCTGGTCATCTCAACTTGAGCAACTCAACAGGCACCTCAACGAGTTGATGACCAGGTGGCTCGTTCTTATGTAAGTTTTGTGTTTGCTTCCAGCCATGTAGTCTCTTGCACGCGTGCGAGGATCTGTGGCTCGGCGGAACTCTCTGCGTCTCTCGCACGCTATCATTGCGCCGGTCTTGTGCGATCGATTGGATTTCGCACCGGTCGCTTGCAGCTCCTGCAGAACTCATTTCCCCTGTGCAAAACGATTGCAGGCTAGAAACCTTTCAATTGTGAACTGTCTGCTCCTTCGAATGCCCTGTGTTCGTCGATCGTTGGCCCGGCTCTCGCGTCCTCCTTGGTCTCGAATGGGGTTGATCGTGGGTGGGCGAGCGCATGCGCGCGGTCGAGATCGTGGAGTGGCGCTTCCTCCGCTGTTCCATGGGTTCACGCAGTCGCTGACTTCCGATTTGTTCGAACGCAGCAGCGACCAGTGAGCGGGAAGCGAACTGAACGCTCATCTCGTGTGAGCAAAATGACGACGAGTATGCGCGGGCTGCGCCATGTGGTCGTCGCCGCGATCGTGCTAGTGATCGCAGCCGCCACTGACACACCAGGAGCAGCAGCTCCTGTTCCAACATTGGCGCCCCAGTCAACTTTGTCGACGACGCAGAAGACGGATCCACCAGCACCAATATCAGCACCTTCAGCGACGCCACCCCCAGATACTCCGGCGCCATCACCAACCACCCTACCACCAACGACTCAAACCCCAAAACCAACACCAGATACTCCATCACCGACGCCACAGCCTACGACGCAAACGCCAACTCCAACAACAACACCATCTCCAACGACGCAAACGCCAACACCTACCGCGACACCATCTCCTACGACGCAAACGCCAACACCTTCCGTGACGCCACCTCCAGATACTCCGGCGCCATCACCGACGCCACAGCCTACGACGCAAACGCCAACTCCAACAACGACACCACCTCCAACGACGCAAACGCCAACACCTACCGCGACACCATCTCCTACGACGCAAACCCCAAAACCAACGCCAGATACTCCATCGCCAACGCCACCACCTACGACGCAAACACCAGCACCTTCGGCGACTTCACCTCCAGAGACACCGTCACCGTCACCAACGACACCAACTCCAACTCCGTCAGCGACACCTCCTCCGGAGACACCATCGCCATCCCCGATTACGCCACCTCCTACGACTCAATCACCGACTCCGGCTGCACCAGCACCGACTCCAACTCCGTCAGTGACACCACCACCAGAGACACCATCGCCATCCCCGATTACGCCACCTCCAACGACTCAAACACCGACTCCGGCTGCACCAGCACCGACT
>NSDO01000464.1:31186-42680 GCA_002286825.1 Lagenidium giganteum
CGACACCATCACCATCGTCGTCGCCACCACCGCCAGGACCGGACCCGACACCGTCACCGGCTCCAACAACACCAACGCCGCCACCTGCGACACCATCACCATCGTCGTCGCCACCACCACCAGGACCGGACCCGACACCGTCACCGGCTCCAACAACACCAACGCCGCCACTTGCGACACCATCACCATCGTCGTCGCCACCACCACCAGGACCGGACCCGACACCGTCACCGGCTCCAACAACACCAACGCCGCCACCTGCGACACCATCACCATCGTCGTCGCCACCACCTCCTGGCCCAGACCCGACACCGTCGCCGTCTCCAACAATGCCTTCTCTTGCAACTCCAACCCCATCTTCATCACAGCCAAGTCCAGACCCTCCACTGACTCCAGCTTCATCTTCGTCATCAGCTTCGCCTGTTCCGATTCCATCCGTGACCCCAACACCGACATCACCATCACCGAGTTCCGAGCCACCATTAACCCCAACTCCTTCTTCACCAACAACTGTAACTCCTCCCGTGCCCTCATCCCCACCCCCAACTTCAGTGGACGTATCATCGGCTCCTCCATTGACACCAAGCCCAAGCACTGCACCGATCGTTACTCCTGTTCCGCTTTCTCCAGCACCAAGAACAACTGAATCACCTGAGCTCACCTCCCCACCGCCAGTTCTCATCTCACCAGCCCCGTCTAGTGCTCCTCGACCATCCGAAGTCCCCGAGCTGAGTTCGCCGCCTCCAGTGACACGCACAGGATCGCCGCAACCTTCGACCAACGCACCAACACCGCCGTCCGAGGATACGTCTCCACCCCCAATCCGACGACCAGGTGAAACCAATCCACCTGTGACACCGCTAGTTATCGCCGTGGAAACCAACTCGCCTGCGCCATCCAAGAAGAGCCCCAATGATCCAGCCGACGCCACGCGGAAGCCTGATGTTCAGGTGTTCGATGGCACAACACTGATCACATCTGCGCCACCTGTCGATCCACTCAAAATCAATGAAGGAGACAACAAGCCAACAGAGTTGCCACCAGTTCTCGACATCACGAAGGATCAAGGAGCCAAGTCTGGAGATGGCAAGGAATTCATTCGCGGCACGGACGATAATCCTGACGACCGCGTGATTGGCGGGCGCAAGAAAAATGACCCAGTGAATGCTCAGTCGACGACATCGAAGGGCACCAAGCGCTACCACGACTTCATGCGGTACACGTCCTGTGTCTTGGGTGGCGTGTCGCTCGCGCTGCTGCTGTTCTTCCACTTCATCTCGATGGACTCGTCATTTGGCTGGACTAGCGCTGTTTGGTCACCAAACCTTTGGGAGTTCGTTGTCTTTGTGGGGTATCTCCAGCAAATGTCGTCAGCGTCACACATGATTCTTCGACGTGCTCCAAATGACTTGTTCGACTACACTGACGGATTTGCCTGGACGAGTTTCTTGATCCAGCAATCAACAAGTGATTCAACGTCTCGCCGGTTGGAAATTTACGTCATGGATGGTGTCGCTGCGTTTTCTGATCGAATTGGCATCAAGGAGACCCGTGTTTTGACATACTCGGCTGCGGGCTTCATGGTTGTATTCTGTGCCATTTTGGTGTGTTTCGCCATTCTCGTCGTGATTGCGCGTCACAAGGAGCAAGATCAAGAGCATGGCAACAGTGTGCATCGTTTGCGAAACGTTTCAATGCGGTTGTTGGGCCTCGCTGTTTTGGTTTGGTACTTCGCACTCTATCCTCTGACTATGACGGCGTCGTTCGAGATTTACCAAGAAAGCAAGGCAAAAGAGACCACTGGCGCACTGAGTGTGGCCATCTTGGTCCTGCTCTTCGTGTGCTGTGGTGGATTGGCCGTCACAGCGCGCAAAGTGCTCCACAAGAGCGAAGACGAGCTGAACGAAGTGCAACACCTGGCAATCTGGGGGTCGCTCCACTCGTACTACAAGTACCGCTTCCGCTTGTTTTTCGTCCTTGGTGCTCTTGTGCAAATCTTGACTGGTGTTATGATCGGTGCGGTGCGTGGAGATCCCAGCCAACTTATTTTGGTCTTGATCATCCAGGTGTTGTTCCTCGCAGCCATGCTGCTCACAGCGCCGTTTGTGGATCGCATCTGTGCCATTTTCTTCTGTGTCGTGGTGGGTGTCAAGCTGCTCAACTATGGCCTAGTGTTTTCGTTCCTCAAGTCCACAGATGCGTCAAAGCACACACGCGATGGCTTCTCCGAGGCATACATCGCCATCAACGCGCTCATCCTGC
This sequence comes from Lagenidium giganteum, assembly GCA_002286825.1. NCBI lineage: Eukaryota > Oomycota > Peronosporomycetes > Pythiales > Pythiaceae > Lagenidium > Lagenidium giganteum. The sequence goes on from NSDO01000464.1 coordinate 33,449, forward strand.
TTGCCTGGTTTGTTCGCCACATGGTCATGTTCATCAAGTGCCTTTCCCAATGGAACTACCGCACGTCGTCGTTCTCGGGTCACGAGCACATGATAAACCCAACAACCAATGTCGATGGCAGCAAGGGCACGACACCAAGCACCATTTTGGACTCGGAGGCGTACGTCCCGGTTCCAGCCGAGGCTCGCGTGTAAGCACACCCCTTTAGGGTATATGTCAATAAACAGCCAACTCGCCGTTATCATTTACAATCGCCATCGTTGCTCTCTTCTATCCATCGATCGCTTGCGCTGCTGCATGGATTGTCTTGTGAATGTTTGCCAACGGGAGACACCCAGCAGACACGAAGTCGCAACGCCCGCCCCAGGAATGACGCGGACTTAACCCATCACTTGCGCTCCCGAACGGGCACTCCGCCTGGTGGTCAAATGATTGCCACCATCAAGTTCCCAAAATCCATACCCTTTCGAAAAGAGTGACCTGCTATTGAACATTTTCATCTAAATAGACCTCTTCTATACAATACCCCAATGAAAACGATGTGGAGGACGTCTGACGCACCAACGCTCCATGCAAACTGGATCCATGGCATGTCAGCTCCGACCACGACGTGGACCATGCAATCTGTAAGCAGATGGCAACAGCCGCAACGGGTGAGCGGTCATCGCCACATGCGTTGTTGACAAGCACAGGGCTCATGGCACCAGCTGGAATGCCAGCACGTGAACTCACGCGCACAGCTGGCCCAGCCATCCACTGCGCGCCGTCATTGGCCACAGCGGCGTTGCGTGCCTGTTCTTGACCACCCAACCGCCGCGCCACCATGGCGTGTGCATTCTCTAATTTGCCACTCGACTTGCGCGAGTATAGTCTGGTCGTGGGCTTCTCAGACACATCACGCACGCATCCGCTCGGCATCGCGTGAGTGCGCTCGGTGTCTGGGTCTGTCTGACCGTCATCGACCGCATTCTGCTTTGTCCGGCGCTTTCGACGTGGTTCCAGCGGTTGAGCTCGTGCGCAGTGCACGCCACCGCCTTGCTTGATCATGGTTCGCGTCGCCAAAGCGTTGACCACGGCGGCGCTGGCTGTGGCGCTGCTCGCCTCCACCGTCGACGCACGGGCGCTCCAAGTGGCGGTCCAGCCCAACGGCACCAACGCTACGCCCACGCCGGGTCCGAGTGCGCCGCCTGTGGCGACGACGCACCAACCTCCAGCGCATGTTGATAGTGCTGAGACTGAAGATGAGTGGCATGACAGCTCGGATGAGGAGCGACCAACGACGGGATCGCGAGCGACAGCGCGCTCCAGTGCGTCGTCAGCGGCCACGCCTAGCGCCTCACCATCGGCCAGCCCAGCGCCGGCCCCAGTTGTAATCACGCCAGCGATGCACTCGATGTCAGAATCCGCCTCATCGGGCGCAGTGGGAAACTCATCGACGCCTGTGACTGATAGCCCAACGAGCGCGCCGACGACGTCGCCGTCTCCGACAGCGACTTCAGCAGCGCCAACCCCAGTTCTTGCGCCTACAGAAGCTCCAACCAATGCGCCAACGTCAACTCCAACTGCTGAATGAACACCAACTCCAGTTGCGACGACTGCGGCGCCAACGGCAGCTCCAACCCCCGCACCGACCCCCGCAACAACACCGGCACCTACGCCAGCTCCAATACCGGATCCAGCTGTGACGACAGAGGCACCAGCAGCATCTCGAACGATCGACCCAACTGTCACAACTGAGGCGCCATCGGCGACTCCAACCGCAGCACCAACGCCCGCACCAACTGTAGCTCCAACAGCGGCGCCAACCCCTAGTCCAACGGTTGCGCCAATTGTGCCTACTCCTAGTCCAACGGCAGCTCCAACTGCTGGCCCAAATGATGGACCAGCCATCACGACTGAGGCACCAACGTTAGCTCCAACTGTAAGTCCAGCAACGGCTCCCATAGTACCAACAACAGCACCGACGGTAGCTCCAACAGTGGCGCCAACCGCGGGTCCAACGGCAGCACCGGTTGTACCTACTCCTGGTCCATCTTCGGCTCCAGTTGGGCCAGCGGACACACCAACTGCTGGTCCAACGGCAGCACCGACGCCAGCTCCGACCGCAGGTCCAACGGCAGGGCCAACATCAGCCCCAGTCGTGCCAATAGAGGCGCCGACGACAGCACCAACTACTGGCCCAACGACAGCTCCGGTTGTACCAACGAATACTCCGACAGGCGCCCCGACAGACACGCCAATCATCAACACGCCGACGACTGCACCAACCAATGCTCCGACGTCAGCTCCGACAAATGCACCAGCTATTGTGCCAAGTCCTGCGCCAACAGCAACGCCCCCTCCAGTTGTTCCCACGGCCACTCCAACAGTGCCAACGACCGATGCGCCGGCAACGCCGACAAATCCACCAGCAACGATTACTCCTGCAACGCAGCCAACAGCAGCACCACAGCCACCAACCGCAGCTCCAATCCCCGTCGTGCCGACGAACGTGCCATCGACGACCACCCCTTCAACGCAGCCGACAGTAGCGCCGCCGGCACTGACCGAAGCTCCAGCCTCTGTGGTGCCAACGAACCCGCCGATGACGAATGCTCCTTCAGCTCAGCCAACTGCGGCACCACAGGCACCTACTCAACCTCCAGCTTCTGTAGCACCAACAATCGCACCAACAGCTGCGCCTTCAACGACACCAACTACTGCACCTCAAACTGAAGCTCCTACTTCACCAACCGTGGCTCCGACCGCCGCCCCGATGCCAACGCCCCCAGTACGTTCGCCAGCTCCAGCCTCGACCGACGTCAGAACGATTGCTCCTGAGTCGCCTCCACCCGTGACCACCTTGGCTCCGGCAGCGTCGTCGTCCCCAGCGCCACGCCCAGATGACTCCCTGCCGACTTCTCCGCCCCCGCTAACCCGCACAGGTACTCCCCCCACAGCTCCAGTCAGCACGACAACCTCAGTGAGCGAAGATCTAACGTCACCACCACCAATTCGTCGCCCGAATGCGGCCGCGGACGCGCCAGCAAACACACCGTTCCGTGTGGCGACTGAGACCAATGCGCCATCATCGCCTGTGGACGAGCATCGCAACAACGACGGCAAGCGCGACGTTACGTTCTTCGACGGCACCAACAAACCAGTGACGAACCAGCCAGGGGTGAACCCGTTCGAACTCGTCGACTCCCGCCAAACGCAGTCACCTCCGCCAGTGGTGCTCGACATCACACGCACGAACGACACTGCCTCGGAGCAGCCCAAGAAGTACGTGCGCGGTCAGGACGAAAGCAGTAAGTCGAGCGGTGGGGGGTTGGACCAGCCGAATGTGATTGGCGGCAAGAAGAACCGTGGTGGCGATGCCTCCAGTGTTGAAAGCTCGACGTCCAAGGCCAGCGCGCGCTACCATGACGCAATGCGCTACACAGCAACGGCGTTGGCGGGTATTTCGATGGCGCTCCTGCTTTTCTTCCACTACATTTCGCTGGACGGCTCCACGGGCTGGTCCGGTGCGTTGTTGTCGCCCAACACATGGGAGTTCCTGTTGTACGTTGGCTTCCTGCAGCAAATGGCGTCTGTGTCGCAGCTTCCGAACGTGCGTGCACCAGGTATCCTGTTCGACTTCTCGGATGCCTTCGCGTGGGTCAATTTCCTCATCCAGCGAAAAAGTGATACCAGCAACGCGCGGCGTTTGGTATCGCAGGTTACTGTCATCGATGGTGTCGCCGCGTACTCGATCCGTCTCGGCATCAGCGAGTCCAAGGTGCTCTACCACGCCGTCCTTGGCGTGGTCGTCGTGCTGGCGGTGCTCATGCTCGTATTCTTCACGACGGCCATGTGCGCCAAGCAGCGTGCCGAGGACGAAGTCAACATGAGTCTGCGCCACTCGGCCCAGCAGCGCGTTCGCCGCATGCGAAGCATCTCGCTCCGTACGCTCGGACTGTGCGTGCTCATCTGGTTCTTCGCGCTCTACCCGCTCAGCTTGATGGCTGCGTTCGAGACGTACATGGAGACCAAGGCTGATGCCATCCGTGGCGCCTTGGCCGTCGTCATCCTCGTCTTCGTCGGCCTCTGTTTGGGCGTGCTGGCAGTAGCGGCGCGTGCCATTTTCCACCGCTCCGAGGAAGAGCTCCAGAGCTTCGACATGCTGGCCGTGTGGGGCTGCCTCTACGCCGACTACAACTACAAGTGCCGCATGTTCTTCGTGGTCACGGCACTACTGCAGATCCTCACGGGCATCGTCATTGGCGGTGTGGATGCCGATCCGTCGCAGCTCGTGGTCGTCTTGGTGCTCAACGTCGTGTACGTGGGCACTGCGGGTCTGCTGTCTCCGTTTGTCACGCGCATGGTGGCAGTGTTCTCGTACGCTGTGGCGGCGGCCAAGATCCTCAACTATGGCCTCGTCTTCTGCTTCCTCCAGTCCAGCTCGATGTCCACAGACGGCCGTAAGAAGGCCGCCGACGCCTACATTGCCATCAACACCATCGTGCTCTTCGTTTGGTTTGTGCGCCACTTGATTATGTTTGTCCAGTGCCTCAAGGATTGGACCGTGCGGCCTTCGTTCGCCGGCAGCGAGCTTGCTGGCTCAGACCACACGGCGAGCAAGATACCAGCCAGCACGATTGACGAATCCGTGTACACGAGCGCCAACAACTCGCCTTACGCGCCACACCAGCAGTACCAGCCAGGGCATTTCAATGCCCAGCTGTACACTTGAGGAGGAAACGAGTGCAAACTAATAACCACCAGCTCGAACTTCTAGCTATTTATCACCACATCTATTGCTTCCTCCCTCGTTGTTTGCTAGCTGTTGGATCAGATGCAAATGATGTAAGAAGGTGTTTTTCCGCTGTGGTATGGTCCACACTGCCAAAATGTTGGCGTCGGTGGTGATGACAGCAGCGCTGTTTGCCCCCAACCGTCGACGCCTGTACTCGATGTTCTTAGCTGAGCCCCCAGCAGAACCATCAGCAAACGCACACCGACGTACTGGACGCTCGATGTCTCTGAGACCAAGTTTGAGCACTCTATAATGTAGGCAAGGCACTTCACAAATGAATTTCTGTACATTGGTGCCTGGCGCCCCAGTTACTCGAGACGTTAAATGAGGGCTCGTGACCGAAGCTCAGTTGACCACCGAACAGAAGCAGACTCCGCCGATGAAGAGCCCAATCGCAATGGAAGCACGCACGAGCAGTCAGGATACGATACCCCCAAGAAAATGGGAGCTATCTGAGTATCCATCAGACAATGATGTCGTTTTAAATGAGTCGAGCTCCCCGGCAATCCAAGAGTACGGCTCCGTGACCACGCCACCTGCTGCCGTGGACGAAGAACCACCTGATGTCCGTGGGGCGACAAGAACATCCAAGATGGTGTTTTGGCTCGCCTTTCTGATGCTTTCGTTGGTCTTCAACATCCTCAGTATGCTCCTAGCGCCTGTCACACTTGGCATTATCGTCATAGGTGTCGTCGTCAGCGTTTGCACTGGTTGCATCGGGCTGCAGTTCTGCCAGTTTGTTGCGCGCCTCGTCGAGAAGCTTATCCACATGGACGTTGTGCCCGCGAGTGTTGTAACATTACCAGGCGAGAAGTGGATCGTCCCGTTTTGGTGGTGCGCCTCCTGACCTCGAGTTCAAGAGGGACGATTCCGACGCTACAAAAACGATCACCAACACCGAGCGTCCTACCGCATATGTGGCATTAATGGTCACATTCGCGCTGGCGGCGGTTTTGTTCACGCTATATTGACTGCGTGTGTACCCAATCTTTCTACGTAGCTCGTTTGTATTCACGTAAAAAAAACGAAATCAGAGAAGATGAAGGCGTTGTCGATGTCGTCGAAGATATCACACGTCACACGTGCGCAGGCTGCGTGATGAAGGAAGTTCCCGAGTTCTGTTGCGTTTAGCTGAGGATGTACCATATTTAAAACGAACTAACCATTTTGAAAGCTCATCTGCAGAGATACGACGCACACAACACACTTTGGTTCTTGGTTTGGTCCTCCAACGTGTGTTGGTACACGCATTGTATTCAGCACGCCAATATCCTGCAAAGCCGATCAGCCGGCGCGACAACCGTCGATCGTATGCGCTCAAGACACACTTTCACCAAGTAGAACAATGGAAAAATCGAAGTTTACCATGAAGATGACCAATTCCGCCTAATTAATTCGGGGTGTAGATCGCAGCGCTGATGGACCACTACTCCAGGTACGCATAGCAGGATATGCCGATGATACTGCAATCTATACTGGGTCAGCCACAGATCGGCAGATTGCAGAAGCAGTGCTCGGCAACTTCAGCAAGGTGGCCGGTCTGGTTGCCAATAAAGCGAAATCCACGATGCTGCCATGTCATAGCGACAACGACATCGAAGACATCAGATATCACCACGCACGGCGCGGCGAGCTGGTGAGGTATCTTGGGGTACCTGTCGCGCTAGATGCGACCAGTTCGGAAGTTTGGACTCATGTCCAGAATCAAATTCGAGTGCGACTGACGCTGGCGGTTCGCAAGACTACGAACGTGCTTCAGCGAGCTCAGATTGCCGGTGCCATCATAGTTGCCAAGCTGATGTTCACATGCAGACTGGTGCCAAAATCCTGAGCAAACTTCGGCATATGATAAATATCTCCGTCTGGAACGGTGATTTTCAGCTGGACAAGATATGTCGAAGTTGGCTCAATCAACAGTTGGCTGCCCAAGACCCGGCAAATGGCGGACTCAACGTGCCAATTCTCGCCCATGAATTGATAGCCATGGCTGCGGGGACGATGCATCGCCATATTAGCCAACTACCAGGTTCCGACAACCCGACGAGCGTCGTTGTGCAACCCATGCGGTGCGAAAAGCCGTTGCAAATTCGAACCACCTTGCTTGAAAGTGGGGTTGAGGCAATTTCGAGCTTGCACGAGTTTGCACGCGTGGACGAAGAGAAGGCACTGGTACATGATGATGATGATGATGAACGCGAGGTATATTACGTCCTATTGGACTAATACCCGCCGTGATGTGAGGCTGAGCCTCACATCACGGTCGCCGCCATGATGTCGGCGTGGTTTGCATGGGCAAGGGAGAAAGTTCCAGCATGCCAGGCCACGCGGCACCAGCGGCGGCGGAAAAGGGCAAGAAGACATCAACCACGACGTCCAACCTCCCCAATGGAGGTTGGATCACCAAGCGCAGTCCTGCGCACGCGAGGCGTGGCGGACGCGGTGGTGGACGAGGAGGAGGCAGGAGTGGCGACAGCTCCACTCGGCGAGTGCACTATGAGCAACAACCAACACTAGTGCCACCTACAGAAGCTGCGGCATTCCCCAAGGACAGGCTGCCGGCGACAATGGCCACGGACAGCACGTCCGAACTGGATCCCAAGAAAGTCCAACAGCTGAAGCAAAGAATGCTGCAAGTGCCCCAACCGACGTACCCCGACGAGATAGAATTCAAGCGGCTATATGACATAGCGCGAAGACCCACATGCGACCAGCGAGATGGCAAAGGCCGCAATCTTACACCGGAAGAAAAAGAAACAATGAATGCATACCTCGAACGTCGAATCACTACAATGACGGAAGATGATCCCAACATCCTCAATGCATCCCTCATGATCGAGACGGCGCACAGAGTGAGCTACACGGCGGATACGCGTCTCCTTACCCTCTCTTTCCGGTGCCCGGAACAGGCAGAGCATTGGGCGAACCAACGCTTCTCCGTCACCAAAGGAGAACTCTACTTCCAGCATCAAGTTCAAGCAACTGAAGCCAATGCTGAACTGGTCGAACCGCGCAGGATGTATTCGATCAAGTTAATCCATCTAAGTATGAGCCCATTTTGGCCAAGGCAAGTAAGACCAAGGTACTTAACTCCCAAAAATGTGAAGCAGAAGGCATCTCAAACATGACCGAGAGCGCATGGCTCATCACCTGGGACAGCCAGCATTGTCCAGTCGAGCTGGAAAATGTTAGTGGCTGGATTGTGGCTGATGCAGGACGGAAGTTGCAGCTGACAGTACACCATCACCTTCAATTCCTGTATCCGCCGTGCAAGGGCTGCCTATCAGCTCGGCACGGTCAGAAATTTTGTGGGGTGGCGGATCCCAGTATGGTAATCACCCAACGAGTAAGGCACTACGACTTTCCTGGTGAACTTATCGAGACGGTGAGTGCACTCGAGGCCAAGATTCGCCCCCAGCGGGCACCACAGCAGGTTGGCACCAGCGACCACCTCCCAGCCCACGCCCAAGGAACCACGCAAGCTCGTCGCGAGACATTAACGGCAGCGCTCCAACGAACTAGTCAGAATGGTCCAAGAAGCGGCAGCCGAACTCAAAGCGGAACGAGTAGCGACTCACGCCTCTGGTGAAGCTCAGCGTGCCGACCCAAGTCCGCCTGATCATACATCGAGCGCCCTGGATGCAAGTACTCCAATCATTGACAACGCAGTTGCCACGATGGACTCCGAGCTCATTATCCGAGCGAGACAACTGCCAAATCAGCGGAACCAATCACCAACGCGATTGAAACAGAGCAGGGCACGGGGCGAATCCAACGCCCCGAGATGGCCGGTGCCCCAACGACTCGCAAAGCGCGTGCCAAGAGCGTCGCCAGCAACAACCAAACTGCGAGAAACCAATTGACGGTTTTCTCGCTTTTCCGAAGCGGGAAACGCACAACAAAGAAGCTGATCAGGGTAAGCAAGAAAACCAGCAAACCAACTGTAGCGATTGACTTCAACAGGGATTCGTATTTAGCCGGGTGGTGACAGCACCACGGCTCTTGATCGCAGAGAAGGTGTTGTAGGCTTGGAAGGGAGGTGTGCTGCTGGTTGGTAGGCGGTAAAAGCTGAAGTGAGCATTATGTAGTTAGACTGAGCGCACAGCGCTCTCTAAAGTCCTAGCCTGATTTTTGTGGAAGGATCCTGCGACCTTCTGCGGTCGTAATTACGTGTTGGCCGAATAACTCGGCATCACTTCATACCCCCGGACTTGATTTTGCGTTGGCGGTCTTTAAAGCTTTGTAGTAGCTGTCGCCAATGCGAAAGCTTCTTCAAGTCTTTTTCAAGTTCCCACGTACTCTCATGGTCGGGTAATCCATGCCACTTCACAAACCATTCTGGCTTGCGATTGAACTGACGTTTCTGTTGTTGCGCCAGACCTTGATCCATGAGGGATGCTTGGGGCGAAGAGGAAAGAAGATGAACTGAGCTATGCATTTGTTGTCGCGGACGGCCAG
>NSDO01000464.1:49312-59391 GCA_002286825.1 Lagenidium giganteum
ATCAGCGGCAGCGGAGCTGTTCACATTGCGAATGTCGATGACCCATCGTATGAGCGCGTCAGCATTCCCTGAGCGTAGCCATTCACTGCGCGACTGAATTTTTCCCGTTGCGGGGTCTTTCTTAGGGATTCCAAAGATGTTGGAGACCCACGGCGAATTGGAGACTTCGATCCATCCTTTCGCCAACTTCTCGTCGACGAAGTTTTCGAGGGCATCTTGTTCCGTTTTTGACAGTCCAAACGGTGCACGCGAGCTTCGCATCGCGTCCGGTTTGAAATCGACTTCAAATTCCGCAACTCTTTTCGGTGGGAGCCCACCCGGCAACTTTTCCGGAAAGACATGCTTGAACGCTTCAAGCACTGGCTTTAAGAACTCTGGCACTGAGCTCTCTTCCATTTGGATCCGGACTTTCATGGCAAACAATTCTGCAAAGCGCTTGTTTCGCAGCTTGCGCACGAATTTGTCGGGCGAGTGGAACACCCCTGTGCGGTGGCATTCCAACAGCAAAATCTAATCGCGCAACTTGTTTCGCTCTGCGAGCAACGGATCGGCGTCCGTGCCGACCGGCTCTTCATCATGGTCGAGTTCTATCCTGTCCGGTTCGTCCACCTCATCGCGTGGTTCCGGAACAGTCGGTTCAGGAGCACATGGCTCTGGAACACTCGCGCATCCCACTTGAACGCTGCCATCATGAGTTCTCAGGTCAATGCTTGGTTGAAACTGAAAGAACCATGGATTTCCCAGGATCGCGTCAAAATCACTTGACGGATCCCATTCGACGAAATCAACGGCACCCCAATTGGATCCTTCAACTTCAACGGCTGCCTCAACGATGTTCGTCTGAAATTTCGGTGTCTCGGTGCCGTCAAACCTGCGGGCACTCGTATCCTTGATTGCAACAACCTTCTTTGCAATCCCGGGTCGCAACAAGTTCGTCGTTGCGCCGGTATCGAACATGATCTTCACTTCGGTTCCGTCGACGGTGCCAGTCTTTATCAACAAATCGCTTTTGGCGGCATCTCGTTTACAGTGGCAATTGTGAACTCATCAAATGTCACTGGCGCATCCATCGTTCCCTCTTCGACTTCAGTCACATGGTTGGACTTAAAGTGGACTTTCTTCCTTTCGTGCGCATGCTTCTTAGGGCAGTCTGCGCGTCGATGACCTCGCTCCTTGCACTCAAAGCAGGGGGCTTTCTTAATGCATTCATCAATCGAGAGCTTAGCCGAGTCGATTTCTATCGGCTTTGCTCCATCATTGTCGTTGCCACGTCGCTGGCCGTTTCGTCTACCACGACGTTCGTCACGTCTGTCGCGGTGTTCTCTCGGGTTCCTGGAATAGTGCGAGCGGTCAAAATCCATCGCAATGCGCATTGCCTCCTGCAACGTACGGGGTCGCAAATATTCCACTTCTTCCTTCGTCTTCGGAAGCAGTCCTCGAACAAAGTATCTTAATTGATCGATATCAGACATCATCTCCACTTGCGCCATGATGCTTCGCACCTTGCCGATGTAATCCAAAAGATTCTTGCATCGGTTCTGATCCAACTCGGCAAGACGATCACGCAATCGTTCTTGCATGTCCGGCGGTACAAACTCGRTCTTTAACCCCTYATAGAACTGTTCGRCCGTGGTGATGTCATGMTYGACAGCCATGAACCACTCTGCGGYTTCATTTTTCAAAGTTCCACCCAATGCGGCAACAATMTGCTGACTCAAGCTTGGACTGTACCACGCAATGTTGCGAGCCTTGAAGAAGGAGTCCATTCGTTCCCAATAGAGGCGCAATGATTCGTGCACTGCCCCACCATACTGGGGTAACTTGGCGTTGTCCAGGCGCAATTGCTGAGACCTTTGCTGATTCACCAGCTGCGCAATCATCCGATCATGTCTTTGAGCCATTTCGGCTTGAGTCGCGGCCTGCTGCTGCATGAGTACCCGGTTCTGGTTCATCAGGTCGACCACTGCTGACATCAGCTCATCATAGCCTGGCGTTGGTAGAGCCTGAGACAGAGCATCGGTCATGCCGGGCGGTGTCGCGGCTGGGAGTGCGGTTGAGTACGGGTTCATGATGACGTAATCAAATTAATCGACTAAACGATTGCCGCCCACTAAAAGGTTCGTCCAAATCTTCTGGGTCTTCGACAGCGACGACGTGGTGGAGGGTTCTGTGTCTTCCCCCCGCCCTTGCAGCAAGTGCTACCAAATGTAGCGATTGACTTCAACAGGGATTCGTATTTAGCCGGGTGGTGACAGCACCACGGCTCTTGATCGCAGATGAGGTGTTGTAGGCTTGGAAGGGAGGTGTGCTGCTGGTTGGTAGGCGGTAAAAGCTGAAGTGAGCATTATGTAGTTAGACTGAGCGCACAGCGCTCTCATGCTAGGACATATTTCCATAAACCTATAAACCTCAATAAAGTCCTAGCCTGATTTTTGTGGAAGGATCCTGCGACCTTCTGCGGTCGTAATTACGTGTTGGCCGAAATATCTCGGCATCACTACACCAACGGTACCACCAGCAGAGGACTCGGACGACTTCGAGTCCGACACTTTAGTAGCCCCTCCTCGGCCTCCAGCTGAAAAACGCGAAGTCACGACCACGGACGACGACTTTGATGACGCAGATGAAATTCAGACTCCATCAACAGGTCCAGCCATAGTAGATCTCACACTTGGAGCTCAAAGCAGCACTCATGGCGACGGCCATGTGGAACTACTGGACGGAATTGAGACCGGCGCCGACACACAGATCCAAACAACCAACAAACACGGCGCCATATCGACGGAACTGCATGGCAAACATGCGTCAGGTCAAAGCGCAGTCAAACTCAAGCCACACGGCAAGAACGAAGATGGTAACACAGATCAGGAGACGGACACCAACTTGTCCTCACCAAGCCTGACCAGAGACTCCGACGGTGAACCGGCAGCCTTGACCACCCCGAAAAATGGGACTAAAATGCCCAAAGTGCTCCCAAAAGCAGTCGACGACTATGCGCAACTGGTCGAGGCCACGATTCGAGACGTGCCACGCAATGGACATTGTTCTACTTTCGCAGTCCAGACTGTGAAGGAATATCAAGTTCACGAGGATGTCACGCTCGACCAAGCCCAGCTAGTCAAGGAAGTGAGCTGGCTAAAACGGAACTTATGCTCACCATGGTCGAATACCTCCCATCTCCGGTCACCACTGGGCACGTGCATCTACGTCAACTGTCAGACCGACTCAACAGCTGGGATGACACAAAACCGGTACTCACGCTTCAGGACATCCAGGAGCGGTTTCTTGGTATTGCAGCCACCCCGCCCACACAAACAGTGGGGGCAAGCGAGTACGCGGGAGCCGAAGAAATCATGGCAACAGTGCTCTTCTTCAAGGAACAAGTCTTTGTGTTGGGGGCTGGAACCGGAGAAATAGCTCACGTACAGCTATTCTACATCGACTACCAAAACGAAGTCCAGGACGAAGCAGTACGGCAGCAACGAACCCGTGAGAGCAAGGACAATGCCAGGGCTTACTTGCGTTGGCGCAGGGAGATGCTCAAGAACAATCTTCCAATGAAGAAGGAACTTCTTGCCGCGCACAAAAGTCACAGACTGACACAGATAGCGCGGGCTTGGCCATGGCTTTATATTGAGGCAATCAAGGCGCTGCCACATAAGCTCACAGCCTTAGCCACGGCCGAGATTGAAGCAATTCTTCCACAAGGAAAAGTATGCGCACTTCTGGCGGATGCCTCGACGGTCGAAGAAATCGCCACTTGTACAGCTATGACACCGGTGGAGCACCTTGATAACTGCTGGAGGCAATACATTGGCGCTGGTACCAACCCGTCACCAAACCTCATCACGGAACAATCCTGGCTGCTGGCTTCGCTAACACCTTTCGAATCGTTTCACCAGACCAATGGCATACTCGAACCAGCGTTCGAGCAGCGCCCATAGTCCAACAATGGATCCAAGAGAGACAAAGCCAGGAACTCATCAATGAGTTAACATCAGAACCACACTCAAGGCCATGGTCGCAGGTTGAATCCTGCGCCACAATGAGCGCACTCCGCCAAGGAGATGATATCGATGATGATGGCACCCACCTCTAAGAACCATGGCAGCATTGTCGGGCACTTTCCCCCATTGACAGTGGAGGAAGCTAAACAGGCCCGGGCAGATGCATTCAAGACATTCAGCGCGAAGCAGCCTCAAGACCCACAACATACCACTCATCCACCACGCATTCAACAAGGACAACGACCGCGGCAGCTCTGGCTCACTCAAAACGTCAGAGGTTACGCGGCTTCAACGCGCCAGCGGTGGCTCAGTTGCTTCCGTCAGCACGATCCGACGCAGGCACCCGATCTCATATTACTACAAGAAACTCATATCGACACTGACGCGCACGCCCAGGCCGCCGCCAGACAATATTGTCACAGCTGGGGCTTCACCGTAGGCACAGGGCGTGAGAACCCATGCTCCTACTGGAGCACGGGGTCGACCACTAGCGCGGGCGTTTCCATCCTTGTCACACCGCATTCGAAACTGCAAAACGTAATGCCGATCCTCCAAGACCACTAGCCGCAATATTGGACTGCCGTCCAAGCCACGCTACCGCAGAAACCATTGCCATCGTCTGTGTTTACGGCCGCCAAGACCACCTGATACGAGAACAACACCTGGCTTGTATCCGCCGGGAGATCAGGAGCCACACGGTTATATGCGTCGGAGGAAATTTCAGTTGCATCCAAGTGCCGGTGGGCAGAAGCACCCAGCGGTAGTACACAACAGACAGAACTGTCTCTAATGGTGGCCGAACACGGCCTCGTCGACGCATTACATGTCTACGACAACGATAACACTCAGGCAGGAACAAACAACGAACACCACACATACCGATACACGACGGCGAGAGGCGAAACCAGCAGCCCAAGGCTCGACCGGTGGTACCTGCCAGCACCAGGGGAACAGTGGCGAGTGGCTGTGTCGACAAGCATCCCAGGACTGCCCGCTGACCACGACGGCGTACTCATGGCCATCACGGATGTTTCCAAAGCACCACGAGCTCGTCCCGAACCTCGACAATACCATTGTAACGGGTATATTTGCAAACAGCAAACAAAGGCGGTCAGACTACCTACTCACGGCGCACCAACATCTGGACGTCTTCCACACTGACAAGGCCAAGGTCTCTTACTGGGAACAATGCAAAGCAGACATTCACGAGCTCCTACTCAGCAGTAAGCCGGAAGCGAGAGCCCAAATGATAGCCAACTACAGATCAAAAATGCGTGGCCTGCTCAAGGAACGGTGGTGTCTGCACCAGCCCTCCAAGCCCTCCGAACGCACGTCCAAGACCAGCTGTGTGAGGTATCAGCCGCGCTCCCAAGACACAAACACAACTGAAAGAATACGACGTATAGGTGCCAGCATCCAGTCGTTAAAAGCAGCGAGAATCAACCACCAAAGACGCCGCATGTTCAGTCAATACCAAGGTCACACGCCCACACAACAGAAGGCATTCCACGCGAGATTCCGACCGCCGCGAACGGACAACTACCTCGGCACGTTAGGAGAAGACCCCTCGCTCACCGGACAACGACTGGCCGACCAAGGGCAGCATGCGTGGTGCCCCATCATGGGCGCAAAGCCAACAGACGCCGAACATGTAGAGAACTGGCTGCAACACTACAGACCACAACACCCACTCACGGCTACTCAGCAAGATGTGCTGGTCCAAGAGATCACTTCTGAAGAAGTGAGATGGTCTATCCGAAAATGCAAGCGGCGAAAAGCTACCGGCCCAGACAGGTTGCCCAACGACTTCTACAGGAACCTTGAGGACGAGCTCATCACGCTGTTAACACCGATATTCAACGCCTGCATGCGAACCGGGCAAGTACTGCCTAGCTTTCTCCAAGCCTCAATCTTCCCACTAGGTTGGTTGTTGAAACTGGAGTATATTACGTTCGTGGGAACCTAATACCTATGGCTAGACCAGCGGGCATCACCGCACGGCGGTGATGGCCTCAGCATGAGATGGCCTCTCTCCTTGGCCCCATCTCATAGCGGTCCAGTGGTCAATGTCGCCGCATGCTAGACTCGAGATCTTGCAGTGCAAGGCAGTGGTTGGGTGCTCAGAGGTGCTTGACTGGCTTGCGTCCATCGCCCAATTGGCAGCCGCATCTGCCATGTTGTTGTGCTGTCTCAGGTGATGATTCCACGTGATGGTTGCAAAGGCGACAATCGTCGCAATGATGTCTTCATGCAATCTTCCCACAAAGAAAGTGGCGGCGCCTCACACAGGGCTAGACTTTCGCCCACTTGCGATGATGAATACCGATTATAAGGTGTTTACTCGCATCCTCGCGAGACGGACAAGACCGTTGATGAAGCAGTTGATTCACGCTGGGCAATCAGGCTTTGTCCCTGGTCGCAGCATCCACACGACGATGCGAAGATGCAAACAAGCCAAAGCAGAGGCACGAAGCCAATCCAACCACAAGGACTCGTGTAGCGTCCAAGTCGACTTCACTAAGGCATACGACTCGATTGACCGTCACTTCCTCTGTGCAGCACCTACCAAATTAGGCTTCCCACCGGACATTACCACCCTGATACAAGCGCACCACACAGCAACAACAGCGATATTTTACTGACGATAGCTACAAAGCCAGACCCATGACAGTCACCTGCGGGATCCGACAAGGCTGCCCACTAGCGCCTTAGCTGTTCGTACTCGCGATTGACTCACTGTACTGCAGAATCGAATCCCAGCAGGAAATGAGGGGTGTTCAGCTCACCAAGCAGGCCGGCGGATGTCTTAAGGTCGCCGGCTACGCGGACGACACCTCAATCTACCTGAGAACCAAAGCAGAGCTCCAGATCATGGACAGCATCCTCGGCCAGTTTACAACCGCCTCAGGGCTTGTAGTTAACAAACAAAAAACATCAGTCATCAATCTGAGGCCAGACGGGTCAAGTGCTGACCACGAATACAAGGTGACAGCGGAAACGACGCCAACGCGATATCTTGGCGTCCCAGTGGCCACGACGGAAGATAGAAAGGAAATCTGGTCCACGATGCTTCTGCAGATCCAAGTCAGGTTGGGGATGGCGGTCCGGAAAACTTCTAACGTGCGGCAACGAATCCGGCTCGTTAACGCGATCGCCATCCCCAAGATACGCTTCGTGAGCCAACACGTATGGCCAACTGCTACGCTCACTCGAACAGCCCAGAAGTTACTACACCATATTGTATAGAGGGGTAATTTCGACGACTCCACCGTCATAGCCAAGTACAACCCAACAATGGCAGCGAGACCAACTGAAGAAGGCGGAATGAACTATCCGCTGCCCCACAACTTGCTCTTTGCTCAAGCAGCAGCTGTCACGGCACGCAGGCATAGAGAAAAAGCCCAGAAGACCTGTGTGCAACCGAGTCGCGGCCCCACCAAGGTCCTGAAACTGGAAGGATCCATTGCCCGCGTCGGCACCCAGGTTCTACAGGAATACTATGTCCAACGCAGGGACGCTGACGAACAACGAGCCGTCCAGAGCGCCATGGACGCGGTCGACAATGGCATGGGTCCGACATATTCCTGGTATGACGGCAAACTGTAGATGGACTCCAGTTCCTGGAATGCGAAATTGGATCGAGTCACAGCGTGTCAAAAACGGCAGCACGACCGCGTTAATCGTCGATGGATCGGCCGGCTTGATTTGGCAGCAGAACACTCACTGTTCGTGCCCGCGGACCAGCACAATTGGACCGCTCAGCTGCGCCTGATCTCACGCGGTCGTCACACCCTCGACTCCATCGCGCAGATCACATGGATCAGTCCGACCATTACGGAATGGACACCACGGTGCGCCTACCCACTTACCCGCGATCAGGCCCAAGCCATCGCGAGCGCGATCGTGGTGATCACCGCTAATTACCCCAGCATCTTGCATCGGCCACTGGCTAAGAATGCGTTCACCGTTAGCTCACCAGCTCCCGAAACAATAAAAATGCTGCCGAACGGCACCGTGTCCCGCGACGTGCCTGACGGGGTGCACGGATGCATTGGCGTCATCACGCATCCTGCGCACTTACCAGCCTGAGCAAACGACGCTACGGCAAATATTCCTGGACGACGGAAGCGCACTATTTCGTTGACGGCAACACGAAGCCAGCGCCGTTTCGTTCGGTCAAAACGCAAAACGTGGCTCCGGGATCGCATACCGCCAACACCGCGTGCCCCTGGTCACACAGAGCCCAACAAATCAGTGCAGACCTATCGCCATGCAGAAGCACTTGGTCTCCTAGACTGGTCCACCATCCACGCGCACCCAGGCCAAACGGCAGCTACACGATGGTTATGGCTAAACCTCAAACACGGACGCATGTCGAGGTGGGACTCGAACCAAGGTAATGCTGCCCGTATCGGAGCTGCGCAGGCATGGAGATCAACTGGGAGCATACCTTTTTCGAGTGCCCCCACGCCCGACAAACCTGGGACGCACTGGCACGACGATGGCAAGAAGCTGGCCAAGGGAGCTGCACTGCCGACTGCATTGACGATGCGATGCGATGGACACTGCCAGGCGTCCTCTCAACCTTACTGACCACGCTGGACGACAACTACGCCGATGACGCTGATACGATCCTTTCCGAACTTGAACACATTTGGGTGCACGAGATCACTGCAATAGTCCAAGCCATCTGGACGGCACGGCTGAACAAGATCTTCCGACCAGACGGACTCCAAACACCCCAAGAATAGCTAGCGAAGGCAAGCTGGGAACAAGAAGCGCACACCGGAACCACATGTATATCACGCCACGTGAGGAATGCCATTTACAGGACTCTGCAACATGAACAAGTCCCACTGCCACGCACAGGACTGCGACCACCGTCTTATTGTTTGACGGTGGTAGCAGAGGCAACCCTGGACCAGGCGCAAGGAGTGCGGTGATAGTTCAACTCTGTCCGACACCAAAGATCAGATGGATCGGTTACAGCTACTTCGGCCTGGACGTCACCAATAACCAGATGGAGGCGGAGGCACTCCAGCAGGGGCTCTAAGCACTTCTCGATCTGGGCCTTACGGAAGCACACATGGTGGGAGATAGCCTCATGATCCTCTCACAGCATGCCCAGCTCCGTTTACCGAAACACAAGCAGCTCAAGCGTATATACTGGACCATCCGGATATTGATCAGCCGGCTGCTGGTCCGGTCGTGGACGCACCACTACAGAGCCTTCAACGAAATGGCTGATGCTGCAGTCAACCTTGCGTTGGACGGCGAATACTCCAGTCCTCGCCCTCCCACGGACCAACACACCGACATCACCCAACACCTGGCCAACGATGTAGCCGCGCTGGTTAGAGAACTACATATCAAGACGCGGCTGAGACTGGACGCTCTACTTGGAGCCCAGTCTGTGCGGCGCAACGCTCGCTGGATTAGCCAGTGAGGGACTGGGTATATGCGCTAGGTAATAACCGACGCAATACACCTCACCTTCATCATCTATGATTTCGGCGTGGAGGCTCGGTCTCGTGACCAGTGTAGAATGTCATTCGTTCGATGTTCGCTCACAGCACGGTACAGCGCGTCGGAGGGTGAGGTCGAGATGGTGGAGGCCGCAGTGTCCATAGCCCAATTGGCGGCTGTATCGACCAATTTGTTGTAGGCTCGGACATGATGGTGCCACGACACTTCGGATATATGATCGAGGTGTGTAGCAATGTCGTTGTAGATCATGCGAAGGTGAGGTGCCTTCGGCGTGCGGAGTTCTTGGAGCATGTTGATGATCAGTTGGCTGTCACCAATCACGTGTAGCTGAGTAATACCCGACTAGCCGCTTCCGCGATGCCATCTCGAATAGCGTAGAATTCCGCGCTAGTGGGAGGTAGGTGGTAGGTGCTGCTGACCCAGACGATAACATGTCCGGCTGGGGTGGAGCTCAATAGTATTGCACCAGAGCCGCCGGGGCCCGGGTCCCCGCGCACCGCCATCAAAGAACAACACCCAAGCTCGATCTAGCGGTCGGATTTCCAAATCTGGGGAATGCTTCATGCGAGGATACAGCCAAATCAG
>NSDO01000465.1:0-57722 GCA_002286825.1 Lagenidium giganteum
TTGGCGGTCTGTTGTCTGTGTTCAGGGTGACGCTCGTGCACGAAGTGTTTGAGCACACTTCCAAGTTCCAGTGGTTTGCACCATGATGTTCACCTACCTGCCACAGTGCCCAGCACGATTGTGGCAGCATGACGGTCAAGCACTTGTATCAAACACCCAGCCTAGTTCACAACGATAATCCGTGCGCGCGGGTACTACGTTCTATCGACTGACGAGCTCGAACTCGGCACCAGCGAAAGTGTCTTCCGCGACAGCCATCTCACCAAAGGTGGACTCGTTTTGCACACTACGCCACGGGCACGTCGAACGCTCGTGGAGCATGGGTTGCAAACTATCTTAATGCGGCTCACCACCGGTGCGCTCGTGACTTCGTGAGTACTTGACGCGTCCCAGCTTTTTCAAACATGCCAATGCACATGAAATATACTATTTATTCATTGATCTCGTGCGTCAAGCGCATTTAGATATGCTAACATGTACGACGCCCTTGCAATTTGCAAAGTCTTCGGACTCTGCTTGGACATAGGCTTCCCCAATATCAAGGATTCGAAGAACATCAAAACATACACACCACAGTTGTAGTTGTCCGGCTGCATTGTGGCTGCCCGATGAGACTGGACTCGGTAAAATCTTTCCAAACATGACAGCAAATTTGGGTTGACGACCTCCGCAAGTCTCAATGAGTTCGTTGTGTCCGGGTCATAAGCGATCACTAGCTTGGACAGCCGATCAATAATAACGACGCACCTGTGATTGCCACCGATGTTGACAGGCACGATGCTCTTGTCCGCAGCAGTAGCTAAAATCCGTCGAGCAGCAGCAAGATCGATTGAATCACCGTCGTAGTTTGGACCCAACGCAGACGCTGACACGACGTGTACGCCTGCCACGCCGCTTTGGATCGCGCTGGTTGCCATGTCCATACGATGTGTATAAGAGACAGGCTTTGGATCGCGCTGGTTGCCATGTCCATACAAGAGTCGCTCAGATGTTGCTTTGCCTTAAGTCGAGAACATAGCGCTAGGCACAGCATAGAAAATCAGACTGCATCCACGATTGCTCTGGTTAAGACATTGCTTACAGTATTCCAAGACGACGTAGCTTGGCTTCGATGTCACAAATTGACGATTCGTCCACAGAATTTTTCAAATCGTCGAGCCAGTGTTTGGTGTCATACAGCTGCTTTATTACAACGGTCACCGCGTGCCATGTTTTCATCACGCGCAGCGCTAACTGATCAAACCAACCCGCATTAGGAGCGTGGACGACAACGGACAACTCGGGTAGGGGTTTGCCAGTGCGCTCCATCACGTTGCTCTGGATAGCCGCGACTTCAGCGGCACACTTGCGGAGAATCTCCAGAGACAGGATGCTGAGAATCTGGTTGGGCCCGCGAACTTTCTTTTGAAGCTTCTCTGTCAATATGTGCGCTAATGGTGGCTTTTGCTTGCCCCTGGATGTGTACTCCTGAAACTGCGCGATCACGTGCGAAGCGGTAGCAGCACTCGGGTGCTTATCGAGTACGTAGCCGATCACTTCCAAACTGAGTCCCTGGCTGGTGACCGATGACTCATTGACAGCATTATTCCGCAGTACACGATTTTGCTTCTTGCGATTCGTAGATGTTGTTTTTGCAAGGCGATTTCATAACCTACAAGCGCCACGGCAATGGCACACCAGTGGAGATTGCAGACGGAAATCAGCTGACGGTAGTCGGATCTGGCAGCGTGCGGTTCATAGCCAACAATGGACACAGTGTCCTGTAACGTTGACACGAGTGCTCCATGTTCCCGGACTGGACAAGCGTCATATGTCAGTATCAGCGCTGACTGAGAAACATGTTGAGGTTCACTTCAAGGAGAATGTTTGCGTGATCTCGCACAATGGTGTTCCCCTTATTGACGTAATGCGAGTGGCCAAGTCGTACACGATGCATGTTGAAGCTGCCTACAAAGTACACGTCCGCGATGACACCGTCTCCAGGGGTTTGCAGTACGATGGTGACGGTGGGTTGTTTGATGACGCCTTCGATGCTGATAACCATCAACTCAACCAGTTGGCAGGTTTGATCAAGGACGAGTCCACAGTGCCAGAATTGAACGATGCCCAACGCATCTTGTGGCATGCACGACTTTGTCACGTGAGTGACAGCCGACAAGCTGATATTGTCACGTGAGTGACAGCCGACAAGCTGATATTGTCCGGGCCTGTGACGGAGTGCCTGTGAATCTGCCACAGCACAAAGCCGGCGCATTCTGTGATGCATGCTTCCAAGGCAAGATGTGTGTCGAACGGTTTCCACGCACKGATCGAACGATGGTYAAGACTMWTGCACYCCTGCMGCTCAYCCATAGTGACGTGCTGGGGCCAATGCGTGAGCTCTTCCAGGGGAAGGCGAAGTATGCTGTCACGTTTGTGGACGACTACTCGCGGTACACCATGATCTACTTCATTAACGAGGTCTTGCAGCATTTCAAGACCTTCAAGGCATGGGCGGAGAATCAACTCAATCGTCGTCTGAAGTGTATCCGGACTGACAATGGCGGCGAGTATGTGAGCCGCAAATTTGACGAGTTCTGCCAACACACAGCGGCATTGTGCACCAGTTGACCGTTCCATAGACACCGCAACAGCATGGCACGGCCGAGCGCATGAATCGCACCATGGTGGATGCATCAAGGTCTGCCATTATCTTCAAGAACATTGACCGCAAGTGGTGGGTAGACGTGATGGCGAGTGTTGTGCACGTACTGAACCGCATTCCCTAACGGTGCGACCGGACAAGTCACCGTACGATCTGTGCTTTGGGAGAAGACCCATTGGAGCACCTTCGTGTAGTTGGATCGACGGGCTTTGCACACATCGATAAGTCCAAGCGAGGGAAGTTACAACCAAAGGCCGCCGAGAACGCGAAAGGCTATCGCGTGTGGAATCTCGAGACCAGCAAGCTTGAAGTCGATCGGTCTCTTGTGCTCCGAGAAGTGGAAGACCCGCAGTACGTCCAAGTTACACCTGCTTGTTGCAATGGTGGTGTTGGATATGTGATGAACGTTGATGATGACAACGTTGCATTAGCTCAGCCAGCTTCTACATACCCTCCGGAGGCTCATAACATGGAAGTTGATGAAGTAGGCCCACGGCCTGAGCAACACCAACCGCAAGCTGTTGAGCCACAGCAAGATCTTTTTAGAGGGGTTCGTGACATGGCACAAACCCTTGTGACGACCCCATCACCTCAACGACCGACAACGCCAGCACGCATCAACCAGCTAAGCACCTTTGTCGCCGACATCGAGACCGCGGACGACGAGCCACCGCAGTCGCTCCCAAGCACGATGGTGTTCCATTCGCCGGCCCGACGCGTGGCTCGCCAACATGTCCCTGCACTCCCAACACCCCGACAACAGGCCCTTGCACTCCCAGCACCGACTGAGGACCGAATCGTCGAACACTCGCACACAATTTCGGGTGGCAACAACGGGCAGCTCGTGGTGCAACGAGTGCCGTCGTTATGGGGGAGATCGCCAAGATAACACGATTCGTCACCAGACCAAGCGTCCACGTCTGTTGCCGCCGCCAGAGCAAGCCAATGCGACAAGTTGGGTGCCAACCTTATTCAAGAGTGCTATGAATTGCGCCAACGCGGCGGGATGCTGTGCATCGTGAGCTCAAGTCGTTGGGAGAGCACGGTGTGTGGGAACTCGTGCAAGCGCCCAAGAACGTGAACATAGTCGGCTCTAAGTGGGTGTTTGCCCTAAAGCGAAATGAAAAGGGTGACGTGGTCAGGTTCAAGGCTAGACTGGTTGCACAAGATTTCAGTCAAGCGTATGGCATCGACTACCATGAGACTTATTCTTCAGTCGCCACGCTCAACTCCATTCGCATCCTGCTGGCTCTATGTTATTATCTTGGCTACACCGTGCGTCAGTGTGACGTTGAGACGGCATTTCGCAACGGTGCGCTCGAAGAAGGCATCTACATGCGCGTGCCAGATGGAGTCGAACATCGCCCAGGACAGGTCAGCCGACTGAAGCGCACCCTCTACGGCCTGAAACAAGCTTCTGCAGTGTGGCATCACATCTGAAGCACATCCAAGAAGTAAAAGAGCAGCTCATGGAACGGTTGACGTTGAAAGACCTCGGCATTGTCAAGTTTCTCATCGACATGGAAATCCATCACGACGTCGCTAACAAGGTGATGACCATCAAGCCGTCACAGTTTATCCGCCGCTTGGTGGAGAAGTACAACCAAGTTGATGCCAACCCGGTCACGAATCCCTGTGACAAAGGCCAGCTGATGACCCAGCCTGACACGAAGCCATCGGCATCCGAGGAAGAGCGCATGTCACGTCGCCCATTTCGATCGCTGATCGGATCGCTCCAGTACCTCGCAATGGGAACGCGCCCAGACATCGCATTCGCGGTGCGCTTCTTGAGTCGATTCGCGGAGAAGCCGCGTGCGGTCCATTGGAACGCCGCGGTCAGGCTTGTGCAATGGAGAAAGGCATCGTCTATCAAGGAAACAAGGGCACCGTGACAGTTACTGCTTGGAGTGACTCTGACTAGGCACGTGATGTGACCAGCTCAACGGCTGGTCTGATGCTGACGATGTGTGGTGGATCAGTGGTGTTCAAATCGAAGCTGCAGCGACGGTGGCGCTCAGCACTGCAGAAGCCTAGTACACGGCCATTTCAATGTGCACTTAAGAAGTGCTGTGGGCGAGAACGCTGCTCGATGAGCTTGGTCATCGCCAAAGCAAGCCCACGATTATCTACACTGACAACCAGAGCGTAATCGCTATTGCAAAGAACGTTGGCTACAGTGCCAGAGTCAAGCATGCGGACATTCGTTACGTCTTTGTGCGCAGCCATCAGCTCAACGATGACATCAAGCTTCAGTATGTCCAGTCGGCTTCCCAGCTCGCCGACTACCTGTCCAAGTCGATCAAAGGAAAGAGTTTCCACCTCATCAGCGCAAGCGGAATCAAGACAACGAGTTGGTTGAGGGGGGCGTGTTGCAGTTAGTCGTGTCTGAAACAAGAGTACGAGTCAGATGTCTCTGTGGGATTATGCGGTACGATACACGCCCAAAGCGTCAAAATGCGTTATGCAAGATACAGCCTATCCGCTTGACCTCAGCACAGTTTTCAAATGCACGCACTGCGCGAGCGGAAACGCTGAAGTTTCCTGTCTTGCGGATGACAAAATTGGATGAAGATACGACGTCCGGCCGCCAGTCGTGTGTCCCACGCCATTGCAGAATATGCTGGCAGGCGTATGTGCGTCGGACCACACTCCGGCCAACATGTTCTGTGACCGACTGCGAGCTAGGCTGACCTGGCCGCCGGTCGTATGTCCCACGCCATTGCAGAATATGCTGGTAGGCGTATTGTGCGTCGGACCACACTCCGGCCAACATGTTGACCGACCGCGAGCTTGGCTGACCTGGCCGCGGCAACAAAGCAGCCATGCGCGCACCACCTCGGGCACGTCAATGCCCTGCACCCCCCGGGTGCGTTTGTGTGCACGAGGTGCAAGAAGTCGTACTTGCGGCGGTGGACGCTGGAGCGTCAACAGAAGCGCCTGAAGACCAACAACACCAAATGCGACCATGCGACCATTGCACCAAACGGCGTCGCCCACGTATATAGCAAGCAACCTTAAGACGGGCAAGTCCAGCGATTATGGCCAACCTCGTTGCACTTCGTGCATGTGCGTCTTCTGGTGTGCGTGGTAGCACCCGTTTCACCTTAGCTTGCAAATCGATTGACGCGCGGGCGCCCCTTACGCCGTTCCAGCTGTGGTGGCTTGTGCAACATGCTTGTTGGGATACTGGAGTCCAGTAAGCTCGATCGCGTGATTTGATTCCGCCCCGTAGCCCATGGCAATACTGTCGACAAAGGAGCATTTATCTACAGAGCCGGAAATCGAGTCTGACTTACCGTTGTCATAGAGGGTAACGCCGACAGGGAATTCCGTGTTGGTCCGAATATGCACAAGCGCAAACCATCTTGCCATGACTTGGTGCATCCGCGATCACTGATAGATCGACACGGAAATGATAGCGCGGAACTTGGCGAGTGTCGAACACGAAGGCTACGGTGATGCTGCTTGGTCGCACGCTTGGATAACCAATATCTTGCTGCTGCGCTTGAAGTAGAGCTTCAGCGTGCGGTGTTATCGTCATGCCTTTGCGGCACCAAGCTTGCACGGATTGATCGATAGCGACAGCGTCCGTCATAAACTTCTCGACAAATGACTTAAGCACATCCAACGTGTGGAGCTTGCGCTCGGGTACTGCAGCCGCATTTTGGCTTTCCACAAAATTTGTGGTGCGCCAGCCATACAGTCGGTGACAGCCAATAGCCGACAATAGCGCCCATCGCGCTGGGTCAATTTGCCGAGGTAATCCGCCACTTGAGGATGAGTCATCGCCAGTGCATCGAACTTGGCTCCATACTCTTCATCGCTTTCCGATGCTTGGATTTCCCAGATTGCAGCTTCTTCTCTTGTCGTATTTGAAAAGCGATGTCGAACATTTCCGACGATATGGCGACTGCAAAACCGAATTTGGATTTTGTGGTGATCTAGATTGTCCTTAAGGCGTTGTACGGCTGTAATCAGGCCTTTACCGCGATCAGCAAAGACAGGAAGCGAATTCAGCGGCAGTCCCGCCGCCCTACAGCACTGGAGAAACCGATTGCAGTTTCGCTCGCTCTCACCGTCGCAAATAACATCTTCAAGAACCACATTCTTGCCAGCGCCCGTTCGGCCAACCGCCAAGAGCAGTGCTCTTGTACTTGCCGTGCTTCATAAATGTTCCGTCGACACCAAGCACCCTATGGCCATACTGCAGGTGCGAATGGACGTACGGGTGGGCGATAAACGCGCGTTTGAACCCTCCATTAGCGCCAAAGGCACAGTCAGTGAACATTTCATTGACAGTGGGTGCGCTGACCCAGATACGAGTCCAGCGGCTTGAAACTGGCCACAACGCCTTCGCAATGCTCGCCCACGATCGCGTCGCGCGCTCGGTACGCCATACGCTGGAAAATGCCAAACCGTCGAGTGCTTTGGACGTGCAACATCAACGCGCGGCCCGCAATGGCAGGCTGCGCATTCACAGTTGCTCGACCACGTCAAGGCTCTGGACTTGTTGGCAAGTTGGGCGTGCTTTGCCGACACAGCCCGTGTGATCACCATTGAATGACGAGACGCGAAAACCGTGGACGGCCGCCGATTCTGACTTCGACACGCGGACGACGAATTGGCAGCAGGGTGCTGCTGCAGCGAAACACAAAGTTTGAGCCGTGAACTCGAAACTTTCCGAGTGCGAACTTCATCGCAAGGAGTTCTTTGTCGTGCACTAGATAGTTGCGCTCAGCCGGCTTAAGCTGGCGCGACTGGTACGCGACGACGCGTTCCTTGACTTCAGCGTCATGCTGCATGAGGGCACAGCCAACAGCATAGTTGCTGGCATCACAGACCACGTGGAATGGCCGCGTGAAATCCGGCAGCGCCAACATAGGCGCTTTGTGAAGGATTGACTTCACACGGTCGAAGGCATCTTGGTGCTCAGTCGACCACTTTCAACTTGCATCTTTCTAGGGTAGCTCCGTGAGCGGCCGAACCAGGACGCGTAGTTCTTGGTGTACTTGTGCAGGTAGTTCGCGAGCCCGAGCCACTGTCGTAGGGCGTTGACGTCTTGGGGCGTTGGTCATTGCACGATGGCTGATACCTTCTCTGGATCGGCGCGAACACCATCGCAGCCAACGAAACAGCCACGAACTGGGATCTCCGGCGCACCGAAGATACACTTCTTCAGGTTGCCATAGTCGCGCGTCACGCATGGCTTGAAACACCTGCCGAAGGTGCTCGCGATGGACTTCTTCGTCTTTTTCCCGTCCGCAGCGCAGCTGTGCACGACGATATCGTCGAAGTAGCTCGGCGCAAAGCTGCCGAGCGGACGCAACACATGCTTCTCCATCCTGTTGCAAGTGGCAGGCGCGTTCTTCAGGCCCTGTTGCATCACAAGCCATTCCCACAGCATGCCGCTGGGCGTGCTGACCGCTTTGAGCGGGACATCAGACGGTAGTATCAGCGTCTGATAGAAGCCATCCTTCAAGTTGATGGCGCTGAAGATCGTGCTGCCAGCCATCCCGTCGATGATGGCGTGCTTGCGAGGCACAGGTGTCTGCGCTGGAATCGTGGCGTCGTTCAGCTTGTAGAACGCATGCACGATACGCCATCCGCCGGTGGCTTTCCGAACACAGAACGTCGGATTTGAATGCGGCGACTTGCTCTCGCGCACTTGACCAGCGCACTGACGGGCTTCGAAGAAGTCGTCGATCGCCTTGACTTGTTCTCGAGGCAGCGGCCACTGCCGCGTGACACAATACTTTGTGCCTATTACGAGATCGATGTCGTGCCTGATGCCTCGATCTTGAGGCAACAAGTCCGGGACCTTGTCCGGGTAGATGTCACAGCACTCGTGAATCAGGGGATACAGATAGTGCCCTGATGCCTTCAGCGCATCCCATGATTGCGCTTGAAAACGCTCCAACCGCGTTTTCTCGCCCACGGAGGTGTGATCCATGGTCGACGAGCTTGCAACCAGCTCGTCTTGAAGCGAGGTCACCACACAGACGCGCTTGAGCTCTTCCTTCTTCAGAGCTTTCACAAATGCTCAAGCGCTCATTGCTGGGAGCGCGAGCAACCCAGCCGTAGCCTTCGGCGGGTTCTTCACCGTCATCAGACAACTTTCGTGCGAGTCGTCAGCGCCAAATACCAAGGCGCACACACTCGATTCTTCATAGCCAACCTCTGTGGCTCGTTCGCGTTCTTCAGCGACCTTGCTCCCAACGGCATCGCGGCCGTGAGCTCTCGGAACATCGTCGATATCACTGCTGGCGTCACCTCTGCGGTGCGCTTCCATCTCACTCGGCGCTTTTGGTCTTGAGCGCCATGTTTCTCGACGCCTGCTGAGTGGGCGGAGGAACTTTCCACGTTTGTCTCGACGCGCTGTGATTGGGCGGAGGTCACATTCGTCGGACGTGGGACAAAATCATCTGTCAGCTTCCTATTGGCTTGTCCGGGGAAGCGACGCGCATCCTTTGGCGCGGCATTCGTCGTCTCATAACGCACTCTTGCGCTGCGATGCGCTTTCTTCCGCGCAGTCTCATTCTTCTTCGCACGCACTGGGGCGCACGTTGGCGAACCTGCGGGTAAGCGCCATCGCACACTGAACTCTTGGTCTCACAAGGTTGGGTCGCTGGGACGTCAGTGACATGCAGCCAGCGCGGCGCATCTTCAGCAAGCAGCGCGGCGATTTTTTCAACGTTGACGCCAGATCGTGGCGTCACAAGTCAATGCAACCAATCGATCTTTGGCTACTGGCGAGTCAGCCATGATATCCCAAGGATGACATCAAATTTGTCATCCATGACGAGTTCGAGAAACTCGTCCGTGGTTCGAAAGCCATCGAAACCGTACTCCAATTGTACCGATCGCTTCGATACTCGCAGTTTGCTGCCGTTGGCGAGCCTCAATGCCAGCTGCACGCCATCGTGCAGCATCGTCTTCATTTTCATCCCTCCCTCTTTCAAGCAACCACCCCGAACAAAGTTGTTTATCGCGCCCGTGTCCAACAGCGCACGGAGACGTCGTGGAAAGCCCACGGCGTCAAGCTCAATCACAATGGGCTGTTGCTGAGCGCCGTTGTTGGATGCGGTGGCAAGGGCCTAGGTGCTGAGGTTCCACCATTTTCTCAGACACCCATCTACTGCCAGTAGGACGACCCGCACCTACTGGTCCGACGCGTTTTTTGCATCGCGTCGCGCACCACCGAAGTGGTGCTGCCCGCCAGTCGGCGCCGGCGCACGGCATTGAGCAGCAAAGTGCCCTTCACGACCGCAACGGTGACACTTGCCCCGGCGAGGTCCGCCACGAGCGAAGTGAACGCGGCGTTCAATTGGAGCGTCCGAGTGCGAGCGCACGAGCATGAACCATGGAGATGTCGCTGGGTTCCGGCTCGTGGCAAGCGGAAACACGCGCAGCGTGCGCGCGGGCTTGGTGGGAGCTGAAGTCTTCTTGCTGTGCCAGCGCGATGGCACCTTCCAGCGTGGATGGGAACACACAGAAGAGCTGCGTCTTGATGGGACCGTCGCGCAGGCCCGTCATGAAGGTCGCCACCTGGGTGGCCATGTCGATCGGTTCATCGACGATGCTTGCGACAATGTATCGCAGCTTCTGCACGTAATCGTGCACATCCGAGTTGCCCTGTCGGAGCTCGAGAAACTCCGTGCGGAGGCGGAATTCGCTCTTCGACGACTCAAATGCAGCTCGAAGCTCGGACTGCAGCACAGCCAGGCTGAGAAGCAGCTGACATCCGCCAATGAGCGAGCCCTGCCAGCCAGCTTGGACATGGCGAAGGCGACCTGCAAGAGGTCGTCGGTCCCGCACTGGGCGCGTAGTGCCAGCTCCACCTCGGCAAATCACCGCAAGAGTGGTTCGCGGTCGGACCCACTGTACGTGGAGACGTCTAACTGATGCGGACGGGTGGCGCCAGTCGTCGGCGAAGCCTGTTTCGCCTGCAGAGCGTCCCGTTCTGCACGTGCTTGGGCCAGCTCGCGGTCGAGAAACCCGACCGCAGCGGCACGATGGTCATCAGGGCCGCGCTCTCGTAGGAGTCATTACGTACGAGTCACCCGTCCGACCCGATTGCGACATGTCCTTTACATTAATTATGCCTCAGAATAATGAGTCAATTAATGTGCCCGTTCACCATCATCGGTTTAGAGAGGGTTGAAGATCGATCTGAACACCGATGTCATTCCTAAACCTGACAAGGCAGCGATGACCACGCCACTGCGTGCATGGGTGTCGCCCGTCGGCGCCCTCGTGGCGCTGGGACTGCTCGAGGCGCTCTCGTATGGCATCGTCGCGCCGATGCTGCCCATCGCCACCACCAACTACTTTGCGCGCATGTGCAATGGCACCGACGCCGTGGATTGCGCGACGCAAGCGCAGAGTGAGGTGAGCACCACTGACGCGACCGGAGGTGGGATTGGGATTATGGAAGCGTCTTCTGCGGTGTATGAGCAGGCGTGTTTATATGGATCAAAGCAGGCGGATTGGTGGTCCAGGTAGGTTCCATCGTCAATGATTGATCGTGTGGATCGAAGCCCGGAGAACGTCGTGATGATGGTGGGTTGATCGGCAGCATCGCTGGAGGTGCCGGGTCTCTCGTGACTTTCTTCACGTCGCCGTGGATTGGTCAAGCCTCGGATCGATATGGTCGAAAGGTATGAACTCATGCACTATCGCTTTGTGTGCTGGTCATTGTTGCAGCTCACTTGCCGTTTGTTTTCATCACTCACGTGGCTGGAACTGACTGCCATACCAGGCGTTCATTATGTTCAGCCAGATCGTCCGCTTGGGATATCCTGCTTCGTTTATCTATTTTATCCTGCTGAATGGTTCGATCTGGCCATTTTACACGATGCAGTTTGTCAACGCTGCTCTCGCGTACGTCGGATCGTTGCGTTGGTTGTGAGCTCATCGCTAACATTTCTGTCCAGAATCATGGGCGTCGCCTGTGCGTCTATTGCTGATGTTGTTGCTCCCAAGGATCGAGCTGCAACGTTTGGTATTTTGTATGCGGCGTTTGCCGTTGGATTTTGCTCTGGGGCGGGCATCTCGCCTTTGTTTTCTCACGTCAGTGCAGCGGTATTTATTCTGGATACTTCGTTGTCTGCCAGTACTGAATGTCGTCGTTGTAGACACACGTACTGATAATCTCGACTGCTTTGTATTGCCTGCGAGCGATCTGGGCAGTCGCAGTCATACAAGAAACACTGGCCGACGACCAGCGCCGCGTTAGCTCGCACGTGTTCGAGAATCCGGTTCACGGAATCGCCATTTTGTTCCGTTCGAAGTTGTTCACTCGATTGACTGCACTGATCGCACTCACCAGCTTCGTTGCGAATGGTATTTTCCAGATTCGACTCTTCTATCTTAATGTGCGTGGATGGGTAGGATGACAAATAGGCTTGCGGGTGAGCTGACTGGAAGGCGTGCATTTACGCAGACTGAAGTCGGCTTTGACGAAAAAGACATGGCGCACATGATGCTTCTGTCAGGAATCGGCTCCATCATTGCTCAGTCGCTGCTACTCAAGTTGCTTATGGACTGCATCCAAGAGCGCGGCGTGATAGTCGTCGCATTGCTCGGTCGGATCCTCGAGTGTGGCAGCTACGCAGCAACGGCATTCTATCCGCACAAGTGGATCGTATTTGCGGCCATGATACCGTCTAGCATCGGTGACCTGTCGTTTGCAGCGATTGCGTCGCTCAAGTCGATCAACTGCTCAGTCCAGGAACAAGGTCGCCTGCAAGGCGCGATCTACGGTGCTCGCGCCATCTTCGAAGCCGCAGGTCCCATCGTCTACGCAGCCATGTACTCGGCAATGCTTCACGATACTTCCCATGCGACTCCATTTGTGCTTTCCATGGTGCTGTACGTGCTCGGTATCAGCATTGCATGCATTCTACCAGCGTCCAAGACATCACGTACAGAATCCATCGACCACGACGAGAAAGTCGTGCGCGCAGCACCTTCCACCGCCGACTTCGCCCTGGCCGAACCCTTGCTCGACGACCCAAAAGTCGAGGTCCTCATCTAGTAGCGATAAGCCACCCATAGCTCCATATGACACCACAACTGAACTAGGTACATATCGACAACCGTATTGCTGTGAAAATGGACTCAGCACGTCAACTGATGCACAGCTTATCCCACCCAAAGCGTACCGGTATGATACCGCATTCCAAACCGGTAATTTCCCGCTCCAATACCGGTCACCCCTGTGGCACGCATGTTCATTGAACAAGCGCGGCGTCGAAGGTGACGTTGGCGGAGGGGAGCACCAGCGCCACCGACGACGGCGCCAAGTGCCACCAAAGCAGGCGTCCACTGCGTCCATCTGCGTGGTGCTGTATCTGCGTGTCTGTGCGCTGGACAGGAGACGCGTTTGGACCTGCAACTCGCTCGATTTCCACGCCAACACCCCGCATCAAGTGTGTGATCGTTCAGTCTCTGTCTTTGACCGTCGACCAGCAGCGCCATGGCGGACGCACTGGCGCGGTTCCTGCCGGGCCTGCGCAGCCAGAGCAGCCAGATGCGGCTGCGCACGGCCCGTGAGTTGCGCGGCTTCATCGAGTCCGAGTCGCGCGATCTGTCGCACGGCCTGTACATGAAGTGGGTCGCCGACATCAGCGCCAAGCTCATGGAGCTGTGCAAAAACGTCAACGACACGCTGGAGCGCATGGGCGGCATCGCCGCCATGGACGAGCTCATCGAGCTGTTCATCGTCGAGCGCAACGACCAGACCATCATCGAGTTCGCGCACTCGCTCACCAAGGTGTTTGAGAAGATCCCGGCGGCCGACACGCCGACGCTGCGTATCGCCGCCAAGGCGCTCGGCCACATCGTGTCCACGGGCGGCACCAGCTTGATCGAGTTCGTCGAAGAATATCACGTCAAGCCGGCGCTCGAGTGGCTCAAGATCGAGACGTTCCACGTGCGGCGCCAGGCCGCTGTCGTCATTTTGAAGGAGCTGTCCATCAACGCACCGTCCACGGCGTTCCGGTATATGGATCGGTACTTTGACTACACATGGAGCGCGTTCTGGGACGCCMRGATSGTCGTCCGTGTGAGTGCGTCCGAGTGTCTGCAGTCCGTGCTGTCGCTGATTCAGCAGCGTGAATCCAACCGCAAGGCGTCCTGGTACAACCGCGCACTGGACGAAGCGGAAGGTGCGTTCAAGCGTACTGGATCCGATGCAACACATGGTGCGCTGCTGATCATCAACGAGCTACTGCGCAACACTGGCGACTTCATGCACTCGCACTACAGTCGCGTCTGCAAGCTCGTGTTCATGCACCAAGACCACAAGACCACGGCCGTGCGGTCAGCTGCAATCAACCTCTTCCCTCGGTTAGCCAAGTTCAATACGTCTGTCTTTATGGAGAAGTATTATCTGCAGTGCATGCGTCACTTGTTGGAAGTGCTGCATGCCAGCACGGCCACGACGCGTGCTGATGCGTTGCTATCGATCGGGAAACTAGCTCTGGCCATTGGTCCATCACTAGCTCGCGATGAGCATGCTCTGGTTGCGATCATGAATGGTGTCAAGATCGGGCTGCAAGTCAAGAAGAAGGAGGTGGACACCCACAAGGAAGCGCTCGTGTGCCTGCGTCTCCTGGCTCAAGCCGTGGGGCCCGCCCTCGTTCGCGTGGATCTTGAGACGATGGTTACGATTCTGTTCTACAACGACTTGGATTCCTCGCTTGTAGAAACGCTGACTACCCTCGTCAAGCGAATTCCAGCACAGAAGTCCGTCATCCAGCTCAAGCTCTTCGAGAGACTCAGCAGTATCCTGAGCGGGGGGAGAACAGGAGACGGAAACACAGCTGTCACGCCTCCAGGTCGTGGTCGACCCAAAACTTCCTCAATGTCAGTGGCGTCGGGCAGCTTAATGTCCATATTTGCGAAGACGTCGACCATGATGAATCCAGCTGCTGCTGCTGGGTTGGAGGCAGCTTCGTCAGCAGCAGAGACGTCTTCGACGATCAGCTTGCAGGCGATTGCGCTTGAAACATTGACTACATTCGACTTCCAGGGCAATCGCCACATCCCAATCATGCAGTTTGTTCAGGAAACTGTTGTGAAGTTCCTCGATCACGAGGTTGCGTCTATCCGAAAAAGCGCCGCCATCACGTGCTGCAAACTATTGCTTCCACCCGGTGAGGAGAGAGGTCGCAACGGTAGTGCGTCTGCCGAGGACTTCCCGAGACAGGTCAGCGTCGTACTGGAGCGGCTGCTCACAGTTGGCATTGCAGACCCCGAAGCTAGCATCAGATACAAGGTCTTGGCGTCACTTGATGCTCGTTTTGACCCGCTGCTGGGGCAAAGCGACAATTTACGATGCTTGTTCATCGCTCTGAACGACGAGGTGTTCGAGATCCGCAAGACAGCAATGAGCACACTGGGACGTCTGACCCATCAGAACCCTTCTGTGATCATGCCGTCCCTGCGACAAACGCTGGTGCAGCTACTGGCTGAGCTCGAGTTTAGTGGTGACACCCGAGGGAAAGAAGAAGGTGCGCTGCTCATTGGCTGCCTGTTGCGGTCAGCGTCGTTCCTGGCCAAACCGTATGTGCTACCGATCCTTCGCGCTTTGATGAAGAACCTTCGTGCAGACTCTGCGTTGAGATCTCGCAGTCGCAGCAACATGAGCGTCAGCAAAGCCATCCTTGCGACTCTCGGTGATCTTGCTGTTGTTGGCGCCCAAGAGCTCACGCCATACTTGACTCAACTGCTCCCTGAAGTTATTGACGAGATTCGAGACTCAAGCAACCCGCAGATCCTGCAGGTGTCCATCAAGACTCTGGGTCAGCTTGTCTCGTCCACAGGCTATGTCGTTCGACCATACCACGAATACCCAGAGCTGCTTGATCTGCTGTGCCAAGCTCTCCAGAAATCTGGTGATGCTTTTGAAGATCTTCGAGTTGAAGCTGGCCGAACGCTGGGCATTATTGGTGCCATTGACCCTTACAACGTTCGCTTGYTCCACCTCCGAAAGCAAGGTAAGCTCACAAATGCAACTACCAAAGAGTTCCGCACGGGTGCTATGATGCTTCCTCCGGGGCAGACCACGAGTGGACCCGCAGGAGCAATGGTTCAGATCGGCGGAGCAGGACCGGTGACAGATCTCGCGACCATTAGTGGGCTTGGTACGCAGCTGCAAGGCGTGGGCACCATTGGAGCGCATGGTGGCTTGCCGACAACTACAGGTGTCTCTGTGATGGGCGGTGTGGGCGAAGATGATACGATGGTTGAAGTGCCTTTGCTGGTGCCACAGACCGAGAAACAGTCGAGTAAGACCAAGCAAACGACGGGCAAGACATCGGGCATTGTCTTGGAAGCTCCACCTGAGGACATTTTGCCGTCAATGATTGGCGACTCTTCCCAATATTTCCCAACCGTGGCGTGCAATGCCCTGATTCGAATTCTGTTGGAGCCRCGAAATTCTGTGCMTTTCCAGGGAACTTTTGTCGCCATCATGTACATTTGCCGCAGCCAGCGAAAGCGAATCGAACCTCATTTGGACAAGATTGTACCGGCGTTCCTGTACACGCTCGAGAAGGTCAACAAGTCGTTGCGCAAGTTCCTGTTTGAGCAACTGTGCGAACTCGTGCAAATTGTCGAAGAGCAGATCCAAGGCCATCTCGATCATGTTGCAATGATGTCCATCGTCAACAACTACTGGGATGACCACCTTGAAGAAGTGCTAAACCTGGTCAAGAAGCTGGCCAACTCGCTCGGTGAGAACTTCCGCGTGTATCTGCCGGATCTTATTCCACAGCTGCTGCGCGTCATCAGGAACGAGCGTGACACGCCAAGCCGACCACGCACCCTCCTCGTGTTGAAGACTGCTGTGTCGCTTGGTCGTTTGTTGGACGGATATTTGCATCTGATCATTCCAGCGTTGGTGTCGTTGATCCAAAGTGRTGCCGATATCAAYGCTCGGAGACAGGGGCTGGGCTCKTTAGGATCATTGGTGAAGAAGCTCAACGTCAGTGTGTTTGCATCCAAGATCATTCATATGTTGACTCGCGTGATCGCAACGCAGCCAGAGCTCGTTTATTTGGCGATGGATTGTTTGTGCTGCATGGTGTATACGATGGGTGACGATTACGCGATWTTTGTGCCAGTAATCAGYCAAGCWCTWRGTCGACAAGCTCGCAACCATGACATCTTCGAYCGMTACGACCTTCTCGWGTCCAAGATCCTCAARTACCARCCATTGCCAGTGGCATCGTGGGCYACKGAYCCGYTSAAATCTCGCRSTGATRYYGCTTCKGACTCGAAGGATWATTCAGCGGCCCAAGACGAGCCCAAGGCRCTGCCATGTGACCAACGTAACYTGATGAAGGCCTGGGAAGCTACRCARCGCAGTACAAAGGARGACTGGAATGAGTGGATGCGYGCKTTYTCSGTCGAGTTGCTGCGTGAGTCTCCATCWCCTGTGCTTCGAGCRTGCAAGGARTTGGCKTCRGTTTATCAGCCTCTGGCTMGAGAACTGTTTAACGCTTCGTTTGTGAGTGTGTGGCCACACTTGARTCCGCCRACSCAGGACAACCTGATTCGAGCTMTTGAAKCAGCGTTCCAGTCAYCRCATCTTCCRTCSGAGATWCTTCAAACKYTRCTSAGCCTYGCWGARTTCATGGAGCACGACGACCAGTCTCTGCCCATCGACATYCGTTTGCTGGGTTYGTTGGCKGAAAARTGCCATTCGTTTGCMAAGGCTCTTCATTACAAAGAGSTCGAGTTCAATACGAACCCGACCGCGGACGGWATTCAGGCRCTKATCAGCATCAACTCCAARCTCAACCARCCYGAAGCYGCKCGMGGKRTCYTSAAATATGCATYGGATCACCTTCCGGGTATCGAAGTGAAGGCGTCATGGCATGAGAAGCTTCTACGATGGGATGATGCACTCGCCACGCACGACCGTGTCCTGAAGGAGCAGCCAGACAACATCGAATCGATCTTCGGCAAGATGCGCTGTTTGTTTGCTATTGGAGAGTGGCGCAAACTCAACGATCATGTTCAAGATACGTGGGCGAAGATTTATGGAGAAGAGCGTGATCCAAACGCCGAGCACAATGAAGTGAAGTTGCTCGATGTCCCACCGGCGCTGAAGAAAGAATTGTGCAGCAATGGTGCGCGTGTGGCTTTCTCGCTGCAAAACTGGGATGCCATCCCCAAGTACATCAACTCCGACATGGATGAGACCGACGCTCATTTGTTCCAGAGCGTAGTCTCAATCAGAAAGATGGAGCTTGAAGAAGCCCTGAGCTCGATCGAGAAGTGCCGCAAAGTGATGGATCCAACACTGCGATCGCTTGTCAGTGAAAGCTATTCCCGAGCGTATTTGCCATCGATGGTGACTTTGCAAGTGCTGACAGAGCTTGAAGAAATCGTGTCGTACCTCAAAATGTTCGCCACGAAGAACAACGGCGAGTTGACGTTGTTGTCGTCTTCTTCGTCATCGGCTGGGGCAAAGAGGAAACAAAGCATTAGCAGCTTGAATTTCGCTTCAAAYTCGTCTTCTAGCTCCTATGACCATGAAAAGCAAGCAGCACTGAAGAAATTGCAGACAATATGGACGAAGCGCATGCTTGGTGTGGAGAAAAATATCCAAGTCTGGCAGAGCTTGATGCTTGTGAGATCGCTCGTCTTTGACGCTCGAGAAGATGTCGATATCTGGCTGAAGTTCGCGCGTTTGTGTCGCAAGTCCGGTCATCTGAACATGGCAGCAAGTGCGCTGTGGCGAGTTGGCGCTCARCCATTYATCCGMAGCGTGCAACGCGATCCRTACGCACCSATGCCWATCRTTTTGACKGGWAAYTCRRGYGGTCGTGGAGCWMTCACKTTYGGYGCMGGSYCWGGRGTCGGCTTCCTCGGTACTGAATCCATGCCTGACGCTCGGGTTGCTTTGAGCTACCTTCGCCATCTGTGGGCCGAAAACCGCGARGATGTTGCACTGCGGCAGATSACGCACTTCATCGACATCTTGGAGCAACAGTCGGACGAGACAAATGAAGACATGGTGCGTCTGCGTSTCCAGGTGTAYATCCAGCTGGGTGAATGGCAAATGTCATTGCTGGAACCTCACAAACAGTCGGATGGTTTGTTCGAACAAGTGCTCGTGTGTCTCGAGAAAGCAACACAGTTGGACCCAACCAATCACAAGGCATGGCACGAGTGGGCCCTGATGAACTTCCGAGCGCTCGATGCCACAGTCAAGGACCAGAACGATCCGAACCAAGTCAAGCGGTACGCAGCGCCTTCGGTGCACGGCTTCTTCCGTTCGATCTCGTATGGATACACACGATACGACGTCACCAAGGACGTGCTGCGACTTCTGACGCTCTGGTTTGCGCATGGCCACCGACCAGATGTGCACAACGCCATGAGTGTTGGGTTCCAGGAAGTCTCGATCGATACGTGGCTGGATGTGATTCCACAGCTGATCGCTCGCATCGATTCGCCAAACCCGAAGATGAACGAGCTGCTGCACGAATTGCTGTCACGGATTGGTCTTGCCCACCCGCAAGCGCTCATTTATCCGATCACTGTGGCCTCGAAAGCYRTCAATGTGACACGGAAAGACGCYGCSGAAGGWATTCTTGCGACMGTCCGGCGGCATTCGYCMAAGCTKGTSTATGAAGCAGATATGGTGTCTCGTGAACTGATTCGTGTTGCTATCCTGTGGAATGAGCTGTGGTACGGAGCTCTCGAAGAAGCGTCCAAGCATTACTTTACCAACCGTGATCCGAAAGCCATGATTGCAGAGCTCGCCCCACTGCACGAACAAATGGACAACATCAACAAGGAAGAGGCACCAACGCTTCGTGAAGTCGCGTTCCATCAAGCGTTTGCGCGAGACCTCAGATATGCCAAGGAGTGGACGAACGTGTACGAGAAGACTCAAAACATCGATGATCTGAACCAAGCGTGGGATATCTACTACAGCGTCTTCTCTCGCATCAGGAAGCAACTCGCAAACCTGTCGACGCTTGAACTGGCAAACGTTGGTCCGAAGCTGCTTTCAGTCCACAACCTCAGCCTGGCAGTGCCAGGAACGTACAAAGCTGGTTGTGCGATTGTCCGTATCCAGTCGTTTGACAGCAAGATCACCGTTCTAACATCCAAGCAGCGACCACGCAAGGTCACCATTGAAGGCAGCGACGGCAAATCGTATCCGTTCTTGCTCAAGGGCCATGAAGATTTGCGTCAGGATGAGCGTGTGATGCAGCTCTTTGGTGTGATCAACACGCTGCTAGCAAACGACGACGACACAAGCAAGCGGAACCTGGCCATCGAACGGTACTCAGTGCTTCCGCTCTCCCATACCAGTGGCTTAATCGGTTGGGTCCCGAACTGTGACACACTTCACCAGCTTATTCGTGACTATCGCGAGGCCCGCAAGATTCAATTGAACGTCGAGTATCGTTTGATGATTCAGATGGCACCAGATTACGACAAACTCCCGCTAATGCAGAAGGTCGAGGCGTTCAACTATGCCCTGGGCGAGACTACGGGCCAGGACCTGTATCGCGTGCTCTGGCTGAAGAGCCAAGACTCGGAGATCTGGCTCGATCGCCGTCGCAACTACACGCGATCGCTGGCTGTGATGTCGATGGCAGGCTACATTCTCGGTCTCGGTGATCGCCACCCAAGCAACCTCATGCTTGCTCGTGGCTCCGGAAAGCTGGTTCACATCGACTTTGGCGACTGCTTCGAAGTGGCAATGGAGCGAGACAAGTATCCTGAAAAGATCCCGTTCCGACTGACGCGCATGCTGACGCAGGCGATGGAAGTGAGCGGCATCGAAGGCAACTTCCGCTACACGTGCGAGGCATCGATGCGAGTGCTCCGCGACAACCGCGACAGCTTGATGGCCGTGCTGGAGGCGTTCGTGTACGATCCCCTGATCAACTGGAGGTTGCTCAAGAAGGATGCCGTGCCATCTCATGCTGGTGGCACTGACACAGACGGCGCTGTCGATCCAAATGGACCAACGGCTGGCGGCGATGGAGAGGACGACAAGCTCATCCCGCACAGTGTCAAGAGCGATGCGTCCAGCGCCAGCGAGCGGCGGCGCAACTCGAGTGACGGCAGTATGCTGGGCTTTGACGTGGACCAAGGCAACGAAATGGTGGGAAGTCTGGCGCGCAACTCGATCCAAGAAGCGCAACTCGAGTACGACACCAAGAACATCGGTCAGTCCGTCATCACAACCGAAGACGCCGCGCTGCCGCAGCTCAACGAGAAGGCGTTGTCAGTCATCGACCGTGTCAAGAAGAAACTGGCCGGCCGGGACTTCGACGACGGCAGCAAAGTGCTCAGCGTCGACGCTCAAGTGGACCGCCTCATCCAGCAAGCGACGTCGCATGAGAATCTATGTCAGCTGTATTATGGGTGGTGCCCGTTCTGGTAACACAAAAACATTGCACAGCACTCCCATTACTGTCCACACGCCACTGCTCTCCCTGATCATCATTTACTGCGGTGGGTTGCCTCCACCGGCAGGCGGGCGCGCGCCCTGCACGTGATTCCACGGCAGCAGCGTCTGCAGGAACAGCAGCAGCGGGTTGGCATCGGCCGGCAGGTTGCCAGCGGCCATTTGCTCCTGAGCGCGAGCGAGCGCCTCGAGTTGGCCTTCGTCCAGATCCTCCAGGTTTGGGATCTGCAGTTGCTGCATCATCGGATGGTCGGCTGGCAGTGTCGTGATCTCGTCGGAATAATCTACACAGCAGAATAATGTGAGACGAGTGCCGCGGATGGAAATAAATGGAGCTAACGAACGAACCAGCCGTGACGGCGCGTCGGTACTTCAGCAGCGCCTCTGGAACCTCCATGACCTGCGGAGTGCTTTGGGAGAGCGATGGGAAGTCGACAGCGTGTTTGGCGCCTTCTAGCAGGAAGCGCTGCACTTCGTTCACTTTCCAGAGCGAGAAGTTGCGCGTCACGTAGATATCGAGCAGGTGCTGCAGCACACTGCCGTCGGCCACATGGCTGGCGTTTGCGAACACGCGGCTTCCCAGCACAGTCGCCCACTCGCCTGGATGCACACGCGTCGACGTCATAAGCACAGGATCTCATTGCGAGCAGTGACAAGCAAGCTTACCGGACGTTGTCGAGACCGAGCACTTCTCCAGCAGGGCAGGCAAGACTGACGGGAACTGCAGCAGCGCCTTGGCCAGCAGTTCACGAGCGGTGTCCTTGTTTTCGTTGAAATAGCTAGGCACGCAAACATAGGGTCAGCTAGTCGGTCAACGGTCAAACTCGCGAACAACGCGGTGGCACATACTGAGCCAACGCGAGGGAGAACTGGAGGTTGGGGAGGGCGTTGATACACTCCGCTTCGTCCGTGACTTGCTTCGGGCGCTTCGGTTTGTCTGCAGCTGCAGCGTTCATGCGGTCCACTGCCGAGAACTTGGCCGCCGCCAAATCGATCAAGAACTGGCACTGACGCGCCGCCAGCGCGTAGTAGTCGATGGCCAGCAGCACGTTCATCGGGTCACCATGTGGATCGAGGCTCAGCACCATCTTCGCCACTTCAAACGCACTGCGGACGCAGCCGCGGCGCCCGACCTGCTTCATCAGCAGGAACAGCGCGCGGTAGAAGGCGTCGTTGTGCTCCGTGTGGAAGTCCATGCGGCAGTTGCCCTTGGTGACGTCGAACTGGTCGGCCCAAGCGAGCTCGAGCACGTAGACGCAGCGCTTGATGCAGTCCGATGCGTGGTCCATCTGGCCGTGATGCTGGAACACTTCGCTCATCTGCAACAACGCGTCGATGTGGAACGGATAGCGACGCAGGAACAGCCCCACAACGTTCGGGTCGTGCGTCTGCTGCACCAGCTCGAACTCGGCCTGCGCCTTCTTGTACGCTGCCGACCACGAGATCTCGTAGTACTGACAGGCGCCGCTCCAGCACGGGCCCTTGGGCTTGTTGCTGCGCGTCCAGCGGATGCCGCCGCTCACGAACGTCGGCGGCCGTGGCCACTCGTCGTGCGGCGTCACCATGAACACCTTCTTGGTCGTCTTCCGACCCAACGCGCTGTGGACACATTGAATTGAGGCTGTCAGGCTTCGTTCTCAGCGACAAGCAGCCGTTGTCGATAGAGGGCGCTCACCGTGGATCCATGCGTTGACGACCGCCGCTGGCCTCACGGACTTCCTTGACCTGTCACAGCCACAATCACGATTGATGCGTCATTTTACGTCTGCCCTGCATTTTCGCAACACGTGCGCTAGTGGTGCATGGCTCACTCCAAAGATGCGCATCATCTCTTTGTCGGCGTTCACGCTGTGGAGATGCACGCTCAGGAGCGTGTTCTCGGCCTGGTTCCGCAGCGACGTGGCCACCTCGACCGTCATTTCGCCGGCTTGCGCCACCATCTCGTCCAGCAGTTTGTCCACGTCTTCCTCGCTTTCTTCGTGCTTCTTGCTCTGCTTCTTCTTAGCAAAGATCCTGTTGACAGACAAGCATGAGGACTCAGTCGCCACCGTGTGACACGACACACCATCCAGCTCACTTTTTAGGCTCCACGACCGCCACTGGCGCCGGCGCTGGCACACTGTCTGAGGCTTCCTCGTCACTTCCTTCTTCTTCATCCTCATCGCCATCGTCGTCGTCGTCGTCGTCGTCGTCTTCTTCGTCAGAATCGGAGTCGGAATCGACGAGGAACAAGAACCCTGCCGGCGCCGGGCGCTTGTCCTCCAATTCCTCCTCCTCTTCTTCCTCATCCACGTCGTCCGGCACGGCGGACGCTGCCGCCAGCTTGTTCATACGTTTAATCTGTCGTGCAGACCTGCGGCATCGCCTTATCGTCAGCGACGTTGCCCCACTCACCCATCGCCATGTTCGCTTCTCACATCTTGGTCGAGCTCGCAGTCACCAGCTTCTCAATTGATCCTGGCGGTACCAGTTAACCGGTACAGTGGAACAACCTGTGACGTGGTGGCGCACTTGAATATATTGTAGATACATTTATTTTCATCGATGATTACTAAACTATCTGGGAATAGTATTGAAAAACTCTAATTTGTCCAGCGATACGTGGAACAAAGCGAACAGTCGCGAGTGCTTCAGCCAACCAACCGTCGTCGCGTGGACCACCAGCACAAACCTTCTACCACGTCATGTATCTCTCCTAGCTCTCCATTCCATATCCTCAGCTTGATCATCTTTACTTGTTGCCTGTCAGTTTGATGATGGCAAGAGTGGATCATAAATCCAGCTGCAACACACACACTCATCCGTCTGCCAACTCAAGCGTATCCTCGCTCCAGGTGACCGCTTCAAGGCCTTCCTCCGAGTTACCAACCTCGAGGTTTTTTCTCCAAAACCTCACCTCGTGTGCTGGTGTGGTCCACGCAGATCGCGGCCGATTGGCCTTGGACCGACGGAATGCCTGCTTAGAAACGCGAACGGCCCACACGTCCCGCCGCCCGTCGACATCCGTCGTCGTCGCTGTGTCTCTCTGCTGCCTGCGTGCGTCGGCGTCACTGCCACCACTTCCC
Organism: Lagenidium giganteum; assembly: GCA_002286825.1. Classification (NCBI taxonomy): domain Eukaryota; phylum Oomycota; class Peronosporomycetes; order Pythiales; family Pythiaceae; genus Lagenidium; species Lagenidium giganteum. Next base: position 24,158 of record NSDO01000465.1, read on the forward strand.
CGACGATGCTGACGCTCGCGACGCCCCAGCGCTTCCGTGCCGGTGCCGCCCTCGTGCTGCGTGATGGTCGCCGCCACCCGCTGCTGGCGACCAACGCGTGCCGCGTCGCGTCGACGCGCTCGGAAGCCGAGGTCGCGGCGCTCACGGCCGTCAAGGCCACGGCCGTCGCGGCTCAGGGCGAGGCGTCCTTGACGCTCAACGAGCGCATGAAGATCTACAGCCAGTTGGGCAAGGCCCGTCTGAGCGGCCTCGTCGTCATGACCACGGGCGCCGGCTTCCTCATGGCTGGCGGCCCCATCTCGTGGGGCTCCTTCGCGGCGGCCACCATCGGCACGTCCCTCGCAGCGGCGTCGGCGAATACGTTCAACCAGGCGTGGGAAGTGGAGCTCGACAGCAAGATGTTGCGCACGTGCAAGCGTCCGCTGCCGGCGGGCAAGATCACGCGCCAGCACGCCGTGGCGTTCGGCGCCGCGACGGCCGCGGCCAGCACGGGCATCCTCGCGCTCGGTTGCAACCCGCTCGTGGCGTCGCTCGGTTTGTTCAACATCGGTTTGTATTCGCTTGTGTACACGCCAATGAAGACGCGCTCGGAACTCAACACTTGGGTCGGATCGGTCGTCGGTGCCATTCCGCCGATTATGGGCTGGGCTGCCGCTGCGGGCTCCGTGATGGCGCCGGAGGCAGCGCTGCAGGCGTATCTGTTGTTTGCCTGGCAGATGCCACACTTCTTCGCGCTGAGCTGGCGCTCGCGCAACGACTACGCGCGTGGCGGCTACAAGATGGTGCCGTGCGCGGACCCAACGGGCGCTCGCACGGCGTCGCTTGTTATGCGCTACTCGGCTTACATGGCTCCGATCCCAATCGTTGCGTCGCTGTGTGACGCCACAAGCTACATGTACGCTGTTGAAGGCACACTGGTGAACGCGTACGCGATGTACTTGGCGCACAAGTTTTACAAGAACCCAACGAACGCGTCGGCACAGAAGGTGTTCCTCACGTCGCTTTGGTACCTGCCAGTGATGCTCGGCTGCATGGTGCTGCACAGCCAGAACTGGTTGTCTGAGGAAGAGCAGGAAGAGCGCAAGAAGAACAACGTCTGGCGCGACTCGTTGCTGGGCGAGATTGAGAACTTCAAGGCCGCGGCCGAGCCCGCTATCACCAAGGCCGAGGAAAGCAGCATGTCCCAGTGGGTCGTGTCGAACGTGCGCTCGGTGCGACAGTCGATGAAGGACGTGTGCGTGCACGAAATGCTGTGGGGCACGCAGGGCAAGGCCAATGAATCCAACATCCTCTGCCCCGTGCACGTGGGGAACACCGCGAAGGAGACCATGGCGATCACAGCCCAGGCCTCCAAGCACGACCAAAACTAAAACCAAGTATCTTATGCATCGCGTCGCGTCGTCATCATCATCACACGTGAACCAACGACAACAAACAACAGTGAGGAATCAACGAGAAGGAAGGAGGAGAATAGGCGGATCAACGGTCCGCCTTGTTTTGCTATAATAGATTTGCGTGTGGAACTCGCGGTGTTGGCATCTTTCATCATCATCATGGATGCCGACCACTGCAGTCGGCCATCGCCAACACTTCACACGTCACAGATCCACTGTACCAGTTATCTGGTACAGTGCTTTGCAAGTGTGTCACTCGTGGTCTTATATCAATGGCCTGGACCAAGTTGGACGGAAATGATTGGCTGTGCTCCACGGGTGGGTGGGTGGGTATGTAGGCAACCCGGCCTGGTCAACCTGACTGGGAGATCTGGTTGTGACCGCCACGGGTTTTGCTTTGATTCATGTCCTTGATCGTGACCCGGGTCGACCCGTTGAGCGGCGCTTGTTGCCCTTCGTTGGTGCATGAAGAGCTCGTGGAGTTGGCTGCTGGTGACGAGCAAGCATGGCGGTGCCCAACAAGAAGCGCAAGCAGAGCGGCGGCGCGGCCAAGAACACCAAGAAGGCCAAGAAGAACGACGTCAATGGCAACAAGTCCAACGCGAAAAATGTCAAGAAACCTACCAAGAAAGGCAGCAACAAGGCTGGCAAGAAGCAGCAGCCAGTGGCCGACGTCGAGGAAGAGGTCGACGTGGAGGACGATGACATCGAGTTCTTTGAGGTGCGTGGCCACGATTGATCATATTGGTAGTTGGAGATGGATGGATTGAGGTGGATTGCTGACTGTGCGTGGCGATATTAACAGGAGAACGAGCAGTACTCGTCGTTCTTGATGCACATGGATGCCAACAAGATGACCAAGCCAGAGCATTTGCGCACCAAGCAGCAGCGTCCGGTGGAAGCCAAGAAGGAAAAGGATCTAGAAGAGATGGAGAACATGCCGCGCAAGCCACAGTGGGAGAAGAAGAAGAAGGACCTGTCCACCAAGCTGCCCGTCAAGTTCATGGATGGTAGCGTGCGCCCGAACAAGTTGATGGCGGAGGACGACACGCCACAGCCACAGGAGGAGGAGAAAGAAGAAGAAGAAGGCGATGACAACGAAGAGGAAGAAGATGAGGAAGAAGAAGCGGATGAAGTGGCCGACATGGACGAAGACGACGTGTCGGACATGGAGTTCGAGGAGATTCAGGACACACCTGCGGTGGAAGAGAAGCCTGTGTCGGAGGTGGATCTGAGACTGCAGCGTGAGCACCGCGTGGCCGCGAAGAAGGTCGAGATTGCACAGCTCTGCGAGAGCATCCTTGAAAACCCTGAAGAGGCGTTGAAGAAGAGCAAAGAGCACCCAGAAGGACTGAGCAAAGTGCAGCAGCTGCATGCGCTCTGCCAGGACCAGGACACGACGATCCGCAAGCTCAGTATGCTGTCGGAACTGACCGTCTTCCTCGATATCCTGCCTGACTACCGCATCCGCCTCCAGCAGGAAGCTGAGGGCGGCAAGGGCCGACCACTGAAGAAGAAGGTGCAGCAGATGCAAGACTACGAAGCTAGCATGCTCAGCAACTACCAGAAGTTCCTCAAGTTCTGCTCGCAAGTGGTCACAGACGGCCTCAAAGGCAAGCGCCCGACGGACGACTTGTCGCCGCGCGACCGCGTCGATATCTCGCTGGCTGAGACTGGTGCCAAGTGTTTGACTGAGCTGCTCAAGGTCAAGTATGCCTTCAACTTCCATCTGAATCTGATCATGGCGCTGGTGCCGCTGGCGGACTCGCACTTCCCATCGATTCGCACCGTTGCGTGCGAGGCGTTCGTGACCGTGTTCAAGGCGGATAAGAGCTGCATGTCCAGCTACGAGATCGTCAAGCAAATCTCTGCGTACGTGCGCAAGAAGGAGCACCGTGTGAAGGAAGACATCATCCGTACGCTCGTGTCCATGCCGCTAGAAGTGACGATGGAAGCTGGTGAGGAAGCGCGCAAGAAGGCCAAGTGGGACCGCAAGCGCCGTCGCAAGCAGCAGCAGGAAGGCGACACGATCGCGTCGGGCCTCAAGGAGGCTGAAGCCGTCGTGGACAAGTCCGAACGCGAAAAGACACAGGCAGACATCCTGCACGAGATCGTTCTCATCTACTTCCGTATTCTCAAGCAGGCGACGTACTCGACTGCGCTCCCTGCTGTGCTCGCGGGGCTGTCGAAGTTCGCATTCTTGATTAACCTGGATATCATGATTGACCTGCTCAAGGTTCTCAAGACTATTCTGAAGGAAGACATCCTGCCACTGCCATCGGCGCTGCACGCCGTGCTCACAGGCCTGCGTACATTGCAAGGCCCCGGCCAGGAGCTCATGGTCGACGAGAAGGACTTTGTCGACATCCTCTACCGACTGCTGCGAAAGTTCTCGGAGGGCGAAGACGTCAGCTGCTTCCCAACGGCGCTGCAGTGCGTCGAAGCCGTCTTCCTGAAGCGCAAGGAACTCGTGGTCGACCGTGTGGCCGCATTTATCAAGCGCCTGCTGCTGATCTCGATCCACTTGCAGCCTCATCACATTTTGGCGGTGCTCTCGCTGATGCGCAGCCTGTTCCATCGCTACTCGAAGCTGCACCAGCTGCTCGAAAGCGATCTCGACCGTGTCGCTTCGGGTGAGTATCGTGCGGACGTGGACGACCCAGACTTTACGAACCCTTACTCGACAGCCCTTTGGGAACTTACTTTGTTGGAGCGCCACTACCATCCAGTTGTCTCATCATTTGCGCTCGGCACAGCCGAACTCGGTCCTAGCTTGCCAACCGAGTATCCTCGCTCGATGCTGGAGAACTACAACACCACACTCACGGGCGCGTTCATTCCGAAGGTGCCTGTCCCACCAAAGAACCCGCTGTACACCAAGATCGCCACGGATCGCAAGAAACAAGCCAACAAACGTCGCCAGCGTGTGCGCAACTTCTTCGTGCGGGATCCACTGACGGAGAAGTCCCCTTCGCCGTTTTTCCAGATGTGCCAAGAAGTGGACAACGCACCGACGGAGCAGCTGAGCTTCCGTAAGTGAGATGATGGCGGTGTGTAGATTGCTAAGACTGCCACATAGAGAACCCTCTTCCTGTAGCTCTCTCGCTTGCTGCTTCGTTTTCTTCCATCTCTCATTTCTCTAGACTTTCCGGTTCTCCATAATTCTCCAGACATTGCAATGTCATCAAAACTGAACGCATTTATATTGATTGAGGAGCTAAGTTATAAGGTGACGCTCATGCGTTGGGATACATGTGCTGCTGCTGGTCGTACCGCCGGCTTTCGCGGGCGGTCTTGGCGTTGCGGCGCACGACGCAGGCGAAGATGAGCACGCCGGCGAGCGCAAAGCACAGCACGAGGCTGCCCAGGAACACGAGGTTCGTCCATTTCGTGATGAAGGAGAAGAATGCCGGGCGGCAGTCTGAGTAAGGCGAGTGGTCGCCGAATGTCTTGCCCTCCTGGTTGGTGAGGAGGAAGTTGCCGCACCAGAGCTGGTTGCCGGCATTGCGCGGACACTGCGATTGCGTCCAATCGAGCACGGGCTCGTACGAAGCGTACTTCTGCACTTCCTTGCTGGTGCAAATGCTGCAAATCGTGTCCACTTCCTTGCTCTTGACGACGTTGCACAGGCTCGTGACGTTAGTGCTCTGCGCCGAGAAATAGCCCGGGATGGACAGATTGAACATGGAGAGCACGTCGTTGATGCGCGCGTTGTTGCAGTAGTACGGCACTTGGGCGTAGCAATAGAGCTTGTTGAAATTCGTGGCCACTTCGGTCTCGCGCGATTCCGCGGGGAAGTCCTTGTTCGACCACGTGGACGCCATCGACTTGGCCGTGCTGGCGCCAAACGTGACCACCGCGAAGAAGATGAGCGACAGAATGAGCACGATCACGTAGATGGTGAGCAGGCAGCGGTTCTTCAGCCATGCGCCGAAGCAGCCGACCATCGAGAGCAGAATCACAATCACGCCGAGCACAAGCAGGAAAATGACCGACGACTGGCCGATCCACGTGTAGCCGCCGTCCAGGGCATCGAGCCAGCCAGACGTCTTGACGCGGTGGCTGAAGAACACGAGCAGGCAGCCCACGACGAGGAAGAGCATGTTGATGAGCATGAGCACGACCTTGGCCATGGTGACAAACACGCCGCCGCCATCGTCCTCCATGGTGACGTTCTGCGAAGAAGGCAAATCTGGGTATGGAGGGACGGCAGCACTGGAGCTGCACGTGAGCACTGAGAACTTGAGGACAGAGGGCGGATTGATGCAGAGGCCAAGCGATCGATGCCCGAGCTGGAGGTGGTGGCCAGGCAATAATAAATGCACTGCGCTGGCTTGCGCACGCGGAAGCTGACTGAACGCGGGGTGGACGGACACCCTGCATACAAAACCCAAGTCAAAACGTGGGCACCGAAGTGAGGTGTCAGGCCCCTACCCGGAGCTCACCAAATACCCGGCAGACCTCTGGAAACTGAACAACGAGGGAATGACGCAGGAACATGTGGTACGCAGGGGGTAGGGTTAAAGGGGTTGTCCCACAAAATTTCGCACGATGGTCGTCAGATCGCGACAAATCTGCTGCAATTGGAAGCGATGCGTTGGATTGGAAGTTCCAATCCAACGCATCGATGAAATGTAAATCCACACAAACAGTGGAAAAATAGATAATACTATTCGAAAACATATTTTCGAATCGATATCATTATTGGATAGTATTATCTTTTTTGACGCGTGCAATTCACCAGCGGCTACCAGATAAAACCGGTCGAATGGAGCTGCCACAGGTGCGGAGTCACGCGATGTGCTGTGTGGGCCAGAGCTGCGGCTGCTGCTGCTGCTGCTGCTGGAGCTGTATTCGTTTATCAGCTGATGGGTGGAACGCGTAGGAGCTGATCGATGGCGACTGGCCGTTCGCGAGTGAGATCGCACAGCTGCAGCGCCTGCAGCACGTGAGCACGGCCGTGGACGACAAGATCACGAAATGGACGCGGGCGCTGCGAGCGTCTCGCTTCGACCCACGCAAGACGCGCACCAAACAGCTGCGAGTGCGTGTGCTGCACTCGTACACGCCGCCAGTCGAGACCGGCGAAGGCGAAGCGGCCGTCCGCACGCCCGGACAGTGGACGCTGCGTCTGGAAACAGTGGATGGCGCCGACTCGGCCGCCAAGCCCACCGTAAGGACCCAAAGCTTCCCCACGCGCCACAACCAGGAAGCAACCATTCTCACCCATGCTACGTGCTGTCTGTTTATTTATTCGCGCAGTCGTTCTCTCGCTACTTCCGCAAAGTCACGTTTGAGCTCGCTCCGCATCTGTATCCAGAAGCCACCGTCGAGGTCGCCTCCTCAATATTCATTATCATCATCATCATCATCATGACCTCGTACTAACTAACTGCTCGTTGTGATTGATGCAGTGGACGTGTTTCCAGAAGACGAGCAATGAAGTGGACGGCGTGGAGCTTACTCGACCGGGCAGCGACGCCCACGCCGTGCGGATCAAGCTGCTGCCGTCAGCGACGCCCGAGCGCTTCACGATCTCGCCCTCGCTCAGCAAGGCTATCCACGAATATCTTGGAGACTCCATGGCGCACACGAAGCAAGACATCGTGATGGCGACGTGGGAATACATCAAGCGGCGCAACCTGATCAAGGAGGATGACTGCCGGGTCGTCACGTGCGACCCGATGCTCGTGGCGCTAGTTGGATGCGAGTCGCTGCCGTTCGCGTCGCTGGTGGTCGCACTCAAGTCTCACTTGACGCCGGCGGGCATGGTCGAACTGACGTATGAGCTGCCACTGGGCGCTGAGGCCTGTGCGAACAAAGAGCTTGGGGAGCACGTGTTCGACGTAGACGTTGGCCTTGGTGACGACCTGGAGAGCGCTCGCAGTCGCGCTCTGGCAGATCTGGATGAACTGCAAAGCATGCAGAAGAAAGAATTGGAGATGTTGCAGCAACAAGAGCACGACATCCTGGTACAGCTGCATGCAGCGTGTCAGAAGCGCGAGTGGATGATGCAGTTCGCGCTCGATCCTGTCGGGTTCACGCAAGACGTGGTGCAGTCGCAGCACGCTGACCAAGAGGTATGCACAAACCGAGCTACGTCTGCCATTGTGCCGTTTAACTCGTTAATGGTGTGTCTTTGTCTACGTGCGATTCCAGATCCTGACGGCCGAGTCTGAGGCCGACGACACGTCGTTCCCAAACCCACACCAGTTCGAGCAGCCGTGGGTGCCGAGCGTCGTCAGCAGCATGATGGTGCAGGCAGGCATGAAGAAATAAACGTAAAGGTCGAGTGTGCGTGGAATATGTGCGGTGGTTTGTTCATAGTTAGTCAAAAGGGCTGGACTACGCTAGTCCTTGATGGCCGTGGCGAGCTTGACGTCGATGTGGTCATACCGGACACAGCACAGCAACGACTCGGGCAGCTCAGCTTCGTCCTTGCCTTCGATCACAAAGCCCATGTCGACTGTGAGCGATGATGCATGGGAGCGACAGAGCGAAGTGACGTGCTTAGCAATACGATCGGACGAGACGTCAACGACGGCTTCGAGGTAGTTGGGTCCCTGGAAATAGGAGACTTCCAGTACGTTCGAGATGATGAACGGCTTGGCGCCCACGCTCTTTTTGACCACCCAGGGGCCTTCGGCAATGCCTGGAATGAGTTTCAAGCGCGTTCTTCGGAACGCGTCGTCGCCGTCGCAGAACCGTTTCCAGAGCGTCAGTCCTTCTTCAGTGGCTCGTGCGGTCTCGCACTGCTGGTGCTTGAGAGCGAAGTACTGGACGCACGCCACTTCTGGCGTGCCCGGGATGAGGATAGTGATCGTCAAGATCTGCGGCATGTCGTTGCCGTACTTGGCTGTCGCCTTCTGCACGAAGCTGTGCTTGCTCTGCGAGATGTGGAACAAATCTTCGTGCTTGCCATGGAACAGATCGAACCAGACGAGCTCAAACACTGCACAGAGGCGAATCAGTTCGCTGCAACCGATAGATAGTGGCGCATCGCGGCAACCAGCGTGTACGTACATGGCGGATCAGCAGTGACCTTGACATTGTCTTCCAGGTACGTCTTGCCTCGCAGTTTGATGTTGGCGTGGTCCGGTTCGATCCAGATGCGTCGCAGTGCTGCATCTTGCGTGGCGCACGCGGCAGCCTGGGCCTTCCACGACGAGCTCTTCTCCTTGGACTGCGGGCTCGCACTGCCATCTGCAACACAACCGGTCAGTCCGACGATGATCCATCAGTCTGCGTTCGTCGACGATTGAGCATGGGCGGACCAACCTTTCTTCGGTGACCCTGACCTGCTCACTTCCATTGTGACCGTGTTGATGCGGTTCTGAAGAGGTGGAACGTTAAGGGTGGCGCTCATGACGCAACAGCGCGGTGGTGCCAGGCGACACGCCAATGGCAGACTGGAGAGCGCAGGGGCGTGACAGGTGCCGCACGAGATCACCGCTCACACAGCCGCGAGCTTCCGACGTTGCGGCCGTGCAAATAGCACTGAGCCCGCCGCACTGCCCTGCCGGCCAAGAGCACTAGCGCCACCTGCAGCTACAGAGCCAGCCAGCCAGCCAGCCACACAGCTCGGTGCTTGGCGAGCTCCAGTGCAGTCTGCGGCCACGCCAGGCCATGCGTCGCGCCCATGTCGCTCAGAAGCGATCCGGCGGCCACTTCCGCCCATTATAAATATGCCCCTGCGCTGGCTGGCAGCGCTATTCTTGCGTGAGGTGTGTGGGCAAGAGGTTGCGCACCTGCTCTGCTGTTACGGCCTTGTTGCTCTTCTGGTTCTCCACACAACGGGCGCTGCCTGGTGCTGCTGCCTGGTGCTGCTTTGGGCTCTGACGCCGCGTCCTGAGCCCGCAGCAGCGAGATGCCGTTCTGAGCCCACATCAGTGGTGTGGCGCACACTGCACCACACTACCGATCCCACACACATGCACTCATCTTGTGACAATTCATCAGTGAGTGGGATCTCAGTCGTCCACGATTCACAAATGAATTGGGACGTTCTTCCTGCGGAACTTGTGACGTGTGAGCGCTTGTGGGGCGTTCAGCAGCGCCAAACCGGAGGTCGACGCTCCACGCGACCGCGTCTCTCGCTGCTGCTGTTGCAGCTCTGCTCAGCTCTGCTGCGGCCGTCGTCGGTCGGCGGCGGTGGACGGGTGGGCCTTCTTGCTGGCGGGTGCTTCTTCATGCACAGTCAGTCACTTTTCCATTTTCCAGCCGTTTGCGCCGCTCCAGTCAGCGCCTGCCTGGCCACCGACAGCCCCTTCTCGGCCGGCACCACCATCATCCTCCGCTCCTCGCTGTCGTTCTCGTCGTCGTCCATCCGCGTTGCTGTCTCGGTGTAGTCATGACGAAGGCAGCTGCGCCAACGCAATTGCCTGCCAAGGCCGACGCTGACGCGGGCATTCCTGTGCAGCCATCGCCGCCGGTGTCGTATCGCCACAAGCGGCCGGTCAAGAAGTTCCAGCCCATGGTGTCACCGCTCGACCCAGCGGACCACCGCTCGGGCGTGCACTCGTCTGAATTCCGTGGCATGTACAACTTGGCCATCATTGCCGGCACGCTCTACACGCTCACGACGTGCGTGACCAACATGAACACGCGCGGCGTCGTGTGGGACCCGAAGCTGCTGCTGGCTGTGTTCTACTCGTGGCATTTCCTCGAAGTGCTGGCAACGTTTGTATGCCAGTTCCTGTTTGCCTACACGGCGCTGTTGCCGGTGTACATGGCAGGCACGCAGTGGTTCTCGGGGCGCCAGTTGATCAACACCGTGCACCACTTTCTGCAGAGCGTCATGTTCTTCGCCACGGGCGCGTTCATCATGTACCGCGACTGGAACGCCGTACACGCCGTGTCGGCCTTTGTCGAGTGCGTCGTGCTGCTCATGAAGATGCATTCGTACATCCGCACGCAGCTTGAGATCTCGCGCCGTGACAACAAGAAGCCCAAGCCTGACCTCAAGGATTACACGATCTATCTGTTCTTCCCGACGCTGGTCTACGAGCCCAAGTTCCCACGCACGGACCGTATTCGCTGGGGCTACGTGTTCGAGAAGCTCGTGGCAAACACGCTGGCCATGTCGCTGCTCTACATCATCGTCACAGACCACGTCATGCCGGCGCTCGAGGACACGGCCGTCGTGCACCCGATCCTGTCGATCATGAACCTGCTGCTGCCGTTCCTCGGCTGCTACCTCATGATCTGGTTCATCATCTTTGAGTGCATCTGCAATGGCTTTGCCGAGCTCACGTACTTGGCCGACCGTGACTTCTACGGCGACTGGTGGAATAGCACGACGTTCGATGAGTTTGCACGCAAGTGGAACAAGCCCGTGCACGAGTTCCTGCTGCGCCACGTGTACCTCGAGAGTCTGGACACGTACAAGCTGAGCCGTCGTAGCGCCACGATGTTCACGTTCCTCGTGTCGTCGGCGCTGCACGAGTGCGTGTTCGTGATCGTGTTCCGCACCGTCAAGATGTACTTCTTCACAATCCAGATGGTCCAGGTGTTCGTCATCATCTACGGTCGCGCCATGAAGGGCACGCGCTTGGGCAACTTCATCTTCTGGGGCGGCATGATCCTCGGTCTACCTCTGCAGGCCGTCATCTACTGCCGGGAATACCACGGCGGTGAGCCGATCTTTATGAACGTGATGGTGCCCATCGTGTCCACGGGCTTCCTGGCTGTCGTGCTCGGTTCGTTCGTGTGCATGATTCGCGCGCCCAAGGAGATGGAAACGCCGCCACCCACACCTCACAGTACCTCGCCTGCTTGCAAGTAAGGGCACTGGATCAGGTAGTTGGCTTATCGAGAGCTTTACAGCGTCGTAGAACTGGAGGGATCAATAAACAAAATATCACAATACTGCTGCATGAATGGGATGGAGATGTATTGGTACGTAGAACCAAACGTCAAAGCTCTATGGGTTGGATGCCACGGGGTATCGCTTGAGCACGTCAGCGAGTGGCGTGACGTAGAGCTCGCAGTTGTTGAGTTTGCGGTTCATGCCCAGCATGCGCTTGAAGAACGAGCTGTGGCCGACCACGGCGATGTGTTGCTGCGGCATCGCCGCCAGCGTCTGCACGAATGCACCGATACGGCGGTCGAGGTCCTCGCTAGTCTCGCGCAGCGGCATGACTTCGTCCGACGTTGCAGGCGTCTTCATCGCGCTTTCAGGCACTGTTGGTGGTCGCTTGGACTCAGGTAGCCACCAGTACTGCTCGACGTGGTCCAACTGCAGCAGTGGTGAAGCGAAGACACGCGCAAGTTCTACAGCGACAAACAATGGCTTGTTGATAATCGACAAAACACACAGAGACGCGCTATAGATTAACGATAAGACCGACCTTGTGGTTGACGGCCGATATCACAGGCCGTGTCCAGCATCTCGCGACACAGCGGCTCCGCTGCCAAGCCATAAGACATCCACGACGTCGCACATGAGCACACCCACACAGAGCTGGGAGCACAGATCGGAATCAGGATATACAGACCTTGCATGGGAACTTGTACGTCCTTGAACGCGCCCATAGCGGTCTGGATCGCCCGTGTCAATGGACTCATGACGACCTGAAATCGACCGTAATGGGATCAGTACATGGACAACTATGCGGGCCAGCGCCTTACTCACCACTTCGATCTTGGCGTGGAGCGATTGACTCTGCAGCTTCTCGCTGAGCGCCAATGCCTGTAGACGCACACAGAGCCACACAGAGCCCAACGTGTTAAAGCTGGTCATCGCTTTCACGACGGTCGATTGACACATTGCGCCACCTGTTGCTCGCCCTTGGCGCTCAGCGGCGCGTCGATTATCATGGGATCGCGCACGAAAACCCACGAAAACGTCAGGATGCTGCGCTTGCGCCACTCATTGAACGTGGACTCGCCGTGGCGGATGCAATAGAGCGTCTTGGCGCTGTCGTTCGAAGCCATGTCGGCGCTTCGACGTTTTGGCGCATCAGTCATGCTCAGTCACGCGGAGATGTCGCACGAATGTTGCTCGAAGGAAACGGCGCGCCTTCCCACCATCAATGTTGATGATGATGGACCGGACGTTGACGATGCGTCAGCGCCATGATGGAGCTGCTGCCGCACGGCGACGGCCGAGCGACGCGCAATTGCGATCATCGCGAGGTTGTTGTGTGCGCGCTGCAGTTGCGGCGACGATCGCTGCTCGGATAGCAGGTAGATTTGCATCGAGCGCAGGAACAACGTCTCAGCACGCTGGCAATCATCACGCATTAGTGACCAAGCCACGGCAATACAAGGATGAACGGCAATATTAGCGACGTACGTCGAAGTCACCAACAGCGAACCAGCACCTGCCGATGCCGTCCGTACAGGCCGCCACCTGGACGGCGTCTTTGCCAAACATGAGCTCGGCATGGTCCAGGCAGTCCTCGTACAGTTGCCGAGCCTCGTTGACTCGCATCTGCTAGGGCGACGCAATGAATGACCTAGCGACAGCAGCGACGACATAACAAGCGATGAGACGGTTGAGGTCTTACCTGGTGCATGACGACTGTCGCGAGTGTCATGGTGAGTCCCCACACTTTGTCGTTGTATCCGCCGTTGTAGACATCTCGCAACAGGTCGAGCAAGTGTGTGATCTGCTGCTCCGTGTGCTGCCAATCTTTGCTTTGGTAGCACACAATGCAGACGTTCTCAAGCGCCACCAACGCATCGTGATCCATCTCTCCGCGGAGCCTGAAGCACAAAAGGCATGCGCGTCAATGGAGCACAGATCACCAAGCGCTCGACTTACTCGACCAGCGTTGCCAACGCTTCCTGGAAGTGGTCGACCGCTTGGACAGGTCGGTTTGAGAGCAGCATCAATTCTCCTGCGTGACTAAGCCACGTTGCTGTTTCTGGATGTGAGCGACCGTATAGGTCCTCGCAGAGTGTAAGGGCGTCTTCGATGACTTCAAGCGCCAGGTGAGCGCTAGAGTCCGCACGCAGCAGCATCATGAGCTTGCCCATTGTGAGCAAAATTCCTGCGTGTCGCCGTCCGAACGACGCTACTTTGGCGTTCAGTGCATGCAGCTCCAGGCGAATGGCTTCTGGTGGCTCTTCATCAAGCAACCGCATGATCGCAAATGCGCTCTGCGTTGCAGATCGCTGGAGCGCCATCTGAGCTCTCTGCTCAGCTAGCTCTGAACACCAATGCGTTAGACGACCCACACGAGGAGTTATGCTGGCAGGCGCTATTGTTTACCTTCACGACTCAGTCCGACGGCTTTCCAGTTCGACAACAACGACGCGATGTCCTGGCGAGCCAGCGACTTCGCCACCGCCAGGGCGGTCTCTCCTTCGTTGTTGGTCAGACGCACGTCGGCGCCGCGCTCAAGTACGAGGATGCAGCAGCGGGTGTTCCCCCAGCCGGCACTCAAGTGTAGTGGCGTGTTGCCATTCTAGACACAGTCGGTTTGCTCCGTCAGGACATGCCTAGCGATCAATGCAGCAGCTTGGAGGTGCATCTATACCCAGTCTGGAAGCTCTGGATTAGCACCACGTGCGAGCAGGAACTCGACCGTCTCGATCTGTCCAAAGCGACACGCAAAGTGTAGCGGAGACCACCTCGTTCGCTGTCGATGGAAAAATGGAATGCATTAGATCGAAGCCAGACGCTGAGAAAGCGCCACGGCCACCTACGGGTTCCTGGACATCGACAGACAGGACCGGATCTCGCTCCAGCAGGGCTGCCAGGCGTGGGATCTTGCCGTACTGCGCCGCGTACCACACAGTCCACACGTCCTGCAGACGCACATCAAGTGCTGCCTTGCGGATTGGAGAGTTTGATGCGGACTTTGACGCATGCGCCTTGCGCTGCGGCGATCGTGACTTCATCCTTCAGTGGATCCTCGCCCTCGCTCACTCTCTCTCTCTTCTGCTACATTTCCGACACCGCCAGCGACGAGCAATGGTAGTGCCGCTGGTTCGTCCAGAATTAACCAACAAGTCAGTCGTTTCGGCCAAAAACACAAGGAACGAGGTGGGCGTGTCGTCGGTGCGAGTCCCTGGCGCTGAGGTTGATGCCTGCCCAAGTGCCTGTGGTCTTTCGCGTGTGAAGCTGCATGTGCGTGGATGACGCAGCCACTGCTGCAGAGTATCGCTTGCTAGACTGACTGCGACAACAATGTTTTGATGTGTGTGTCCAGTCCCTTGGCGTCGGAAGCGTGCGCCTGCGTGGCGAAGACAGTCGAGCGTGACGCGGACTATGAAGTGCAGGGCCTTGGTGACCGACTCCGCGCAACCCAATGGCCTCTGAATTCACTGATCTCTCTCTGGCCTCTGTAAGGACCTAGCACCGTCAACTTTGCCGAACACGTAGCTGTCAGCATCCAGAACTGACACATTTGCGTTATCGTGGTCTCTGTTTGCTCAACGCAGTCCGCTCCATCCCGCAACAATGGCCCGAACGACAAGCACTCAAAGAAGCGAAGTGCCGCGCCAGGACGCCTGCGGCTCATGCCGATCGACTCGCCGGCCGGGGCGTACGAGGTGCCCAACAACGCACAGCTGCCCACACACAAACTCAAACGCATCACCCACAAGAAGGAGCTGATTGAGGCAGTGCGCAAGGCCAACTCGCCCATTATGCTGCCGTCTCGCGAGACGCTGTTCACGATGACAGGTGGGCCAATGTCAGGCTCAATGCGTAACCTGGGGGATGGCGGACAGCAGCCCGAGACTGACTCGGGCACCAAGGACATCGAATGTCTCGAGGACGGCGTCAACGCCAACGCTCGCAAGTTCAACGAACAAAAGATGGCTGCAGACCGCAAACAACGCGAGCTCAACATGATTTTGGTTGGTTGTTGTCGTGTTGGGGTGATCTACAAGTCTGCAAATCTGACAACTCGTATCTTGGATGAATGTTGACAGGACGAGCTACGGAGCCTGCAACTAGAGACGTCAGAGTTGAGCCGCATCCACAACCACGAGACACCAACGTCTAAACAGAATGCCCGGATCAAGGAAGAAATTAGCGAGTGCACGGCGTCAATGGAAGAACAAATGCACTTACGACGTCAACTGGAGCACATGATTCGGCGATTACAGACCAACCAACTCAGGATAGATTCGCACCTGGAAGCCATGACTAACGCTGTGAGCGTCAGCCAACACGAGGCGGAAGAAACGAAACTTTTATGCCGACAACTCGAGGCAGGCAAAAGCCGTGCTGTCCAGTTTCTTCAGGAGTACGTACTGGCATCCTACAGCAGTGGATTTTTAGAAAGTCTGGAACTGATGGGCGAGTTCCAGAGTGCAAATGCAGGTGCAAGTAGAACGGAAAGCACGAGTCCGCGAGCTCGTTGACCATGAAGTACGAGCGAGAAATTCACAAAAGATGGAGCAGTGGCGGATCAATCGCATCCAGGAGCGTGCCGAAATGGTCGCTCAACTGCGTGGCGACCTATCCGCCGAGGAAGAAGCTCGATTAATCAAGAGTATCGAGAGCCGCGAACGCGCCAACGAGATGATTCACGAAGCGAACGAAAGCAAGTCGCAAAAAGCTGCCGACTACGAAGAAGTGCTTGATCAACTCAAGTTGTCGATGGGCGCGGCGTCTTTGCGCGAGGTAGTGGACAAGATCAACTCACAGACCATGACTGGCTCGTCACTGGAGAAAGAAAAAACCAACGCGGAGGCGCGTCTCGTGGCCGTGCGCCAAGAGAAGGAGCAAGCACTGAGAGTGCTGAATGACCTCAAAGCCTCCGGGATTGGCGGCATTGAGCTCAACCGTGAGGTTTACAACACGTTGGAGCACGAGATTCAGCAGTCCAAGGCCACTCTCAAGGTCAACAAGGCCGCGTACGAACGTTTGGACGGCGTCATCTCGGCTGTCCGCCAAGGATCGTTCGGCTTGGCCCAACGGCTCCAGGCGTTCGACGACGTGCTCGACATGTCAGGTGTCGAGAGTTTGTCGCTGAGCATGCGCAGTGACAACGCCGACAGCTTGGCCATTGCCGAGGCCAAGCTCACCAAGATGCTCGAACTCGTCGGGCAGCAAAACAGTTCAGTCAACAGTTTCAGTGGCTTTGGCGGCGACGCCGAGGAAAACTACGACGACGGCAACGCCCGCGTCGAAGTGGACGAACACAACGCGACGTGGTCGCCGCACGTCAACAACGACCCCGTGCTGCACAAGAACAACATCCGCGTGCAACCCAATGCACCGCGCTTCCACCACTCGTACGTCTCGGACGATGGTACCCCAGACACAGCGCGGTCCGAGGAGTCAACGAGCTCCGAAGGCAGTGAGATCATGGACGTGCATGTGCCATCGCGCGATATTCTCAAGATGAGCAGCTCCCGCCACTACGCCGAAGTGCAGCGAAAGAAAGAGGTGAGGGCCGTCATTGGCCTTTGAGTTTGCGCTTGTAGGTTGGTCGTCGCGCTCACGTGACGTGTTCTGTGTCGTAGATGGCCGAGAAACAGAAGCTGGCAGCTGAGAAGGGCATCTCGGACGAAGAGATGATGTCCAAGCTGAAGAAGCGCAACCAACTGGAGGCGGACGCACGGCTGGCGTCGTCGCCCACGCGCCACAACAGCTTCCTGCCGAATGTCTCCAACAAGGAGGACGCCACGAGCAAGTCGTTTGCCTTTGTCACACAGTTGCATTTCAACGACCTCTAATCGTCCATACGTACGATGACACTGGTCACATGCTCATCTTCTCTGTCTGTGTTGTCGCCTCTTCACAAGCAGCTTCATATCGTCCGTGCGGTTTGCAGGCGCATGAAGCTGTGGATGTATGGGAGCCGACGGCCACCTGGGGCATGGCCACTTTCGCCACCGAGCCGAGGAAGAGACGTCGGCCTACGCATGGACCCAACAGATTCTTCGGTCGTCTTGCGGAGGCGCGTGCAGGCACTTTACGGTGGCGCTGGACAGTGCACTGAGCGTCGCTCCAACCGGTTGACGAACGGCCACTGCCAGGAAGCTCACGGACCCATCTGTCCGCGAAAACCGCATGCCGGTGCACGCTGGCAGCAGTTTGTGGGTGTCGTTGATGCTGGCGGTGGACACCACCAAAATGCCTTGGCGTCAGTGAGTGTGACAGCGCGATCGTCCATCTGGGCATGAACGTGGCACGTGCCCAGCACTCACCAACGGCGACACCTGTGCTGTCAAGCCAACTCGACCACAAATGCGAGACGTCGCCTCCAGAAGCTGTGGATGACACGGAGCGGGTGTCACACAGAGCAGCGCGTAGTTAATATCCATCCATCAGACGTCACAATAGCGACATCCCAAACGCCAAAGCCAATATCAATCCATCAATTGCATTTGATGGAGGCAAACCACCATGCTTTCTCTCTGCCGTCCCTCGAAGTGGACAGGATGCGGTGTGGCGTGGCCAATCCACCGCGACCTGGCGCGCTTACTCAGATGTGTTCGGCTGGTGCCGTGATCATCTGGGCGGCCACCACCGACTGATCACACAGAATGCAGCCATTCGGCCCAGCTGCAGAGTCGGCGCTGCTGCAATCCCAGCTGTTCCTGCGTCGCGTTGCCTCTGCATCCTCTGGTTGTTGCTGCTGGACAGCAAGCATTGAGCCATCAACCGCTGTCGATGTCAATTTTTTTGTTCAAGATGAGCGAGCTGACATGCCAGGAGCGCATCCACCGCCAGCGCATCGCCAATGTTGTCAGCGCTCAACGCTCTCTGACGGCAGCCAGAATTCAGTTCCGGCCTCATTTGCATGCGCGAAATATGTGACCGGGCCATACAGAGCTGAGACCTGCAAGTGCATTGCCATCGACACCTCAGCTCGTTGTGGGAATCCAGGGGCAGGGGAGAGCTCAGGTCAAGGCTACCAGCTGGGACAGGCAACGTGTGGACTCGGCGAGTTCTTGGTGGCGCCAACCGAAGAGCCGATTGATCCGTGTTACGAGCCCATGGGTGGGTCTGGCTTCGGCGCGCGTTTCGCAGGTATGGCTGGGCGGAAGTCGCGCGACATCAGTGCCAGCTGGACACGATTACATGTGCTCGAAGAAACGCGTGGTCGCACTCGCCAGCAAGCCAGCCAGCCAGCAGTCAGCAGCCAGCAGCCAGCAGCCAGCAGCAGGCACCGGTGGCAGGGAGCATTGTCCTTTACGACCGACACGTGACCGGCTGGCCCTCTCCTCGTGGTCAACACCGATCCGTCCAACCTTACGTTGCCTCAAGGCCGTACAGCGCATCTCCAACTTGTCTGTCAAGGCATTTACCATTCGATCTCTGTGATCCGTCCTGCCGCTCCACCGCGACCTCATTGTTCAAAACGATCACACCGTGGCAGCACCCCCCACCTCAGCCATGGCTAACGTGCACTCGTCGCCGTTCTTCTTCTCGACCATGATCGAGCGGAAGCGCACCGTACGCCGCGAGGACAACAACACGTTCCCGTGCTTGGAAGCGCCGGAGACGTCTGCTGTCATGACGGACGACGACGAGTGCGAGCGCTCCAACTCGTGTGTGTCGTCTGCGGCGTCCACGATCTCGTCAGTGGCCTCGTCGCCGCTGCCGCATGACATCCGCGCCGAAGGCTGGATGTTCTGGGAGCACAAGGAACAAGCGCTCGACAAGAAGCACCGCCGCAAGAAGAACAAGGGCGGCGAGCAAGACACGTTCACCAAGGTCTACGCCGTGCTACGCAACGAGTTCCTGCTGCTCTACCGCAACGACCACACCAAGCGTGCGACCAAGGCCGCCGACCGCATCCCACTCATCCAGATTGCGGTCTCTCGGGCTGGACGCACGATCCAGGGCGCTTTCCACGTCGAAGACCCGAACCACGAACTGCTCGTGCTCCATCTGTACGAGCGCAACGACCGCACTGCCGCCCTGCATTGGGAGGAATGCCTGGAGCAGGCGGCCGAACTGACGCAGTCGCACTTCTCCACGTACGCGCTGACGCCTGAGGGCCTGGCGCGGGACTCGATGTTCCGCGGCACACTGCACGACTTCCGCCTGCAACGAACAAGCTTCCGCGAGAGCCTACGCGACAGCGTGCACAAGAAGTTCAAGGACTGGAAGTCGTTCCGGTCCTTCCGTTCGCGCCGCCGACCGCAGCTCACTGGTTCGCCCGTGCCGGTCATGCCCGTGACCCCGTGAAGATAGCTAGTGTGTGCGTGCGTCCGAGTGAGAGCAGCGGCACCAAGGATCAGAATCAATAGGCCACGGCGCAGCTAGCGCGCCGTGTATTTAAAATCCAACGTGTCGCTCCATCGGAAGAGCTTGTTATCGACTGCGAAGTTGATGTTGATGGCGTCTCTTCTTCGTCTTTATGATTTCCATTGCTCTCTCCATGTACCTGGTAGATAGGTCCATCCATTTCCGGCAACGCGACCTAGCACCAACCCCCTGAAAAGTCAACAACAAGCATCGCTCCAACGACACAGAAACTTCACCCGCCCATGTCTGCCAAACCAGCTTCCCCTGACTTCTCCATCGCCATCGTCCTTCTCCTCCTCCTGCCTCAACTGCTTCTCCTGCATCCATCCACGTGGCTTCTTTTCCTCCAAGGCCATTTCGGAAGCCACGCGTCCTCCATGCAGGTAAAATATGCCACTTCCACACCTCATTCATTGGCTAAAATTCACCTTCTCCCTCCGTTGATTGGCTAAATCTCCTCATCAACGCGGGGTAGGGCTCCACTCCACTTGGGTTTGGAGGCAGCGCCAAGGCTGAAGATGTCGCTTGGGGCGCCGCTCGATGGGTCGCAGGACGGCGACGACCATGAGCGCGAACGCGCGCTCGAGGCTGAATGGGAGACGCGCGGCGACAGCGACGTCGCGCTACTCGAAGTGCACGACGTCGGCGCCCCCACTGCGGTGGCGCCCGGCCCCGGCCCCGGCCCCGGCCCCGGCGCTGCCGCGTCCCGACCTGACCCTGCCCGCCGTGACCAAACGGCCGTGCTGGGCGACATGTGCTCGATCTGTCTGCAGCCGCTGGTGGACGCCGCGATGCTGCGCGACTGCTACCACGTCTTCTGCTTCGAGTGCATCAGTCTCTGGGTGCAGAAGCTCGCGCTGCATGGCGTGGACACGGCCACGTGTCCGCTGTGCAAGTGTGCGTTCCAGCATGTCTACTGCAGCGTCGTGTCCGAGACCGAGTTCGAAGTGTTCGCCTTCCACGGCCGCACCAAAGTCGCGTCCGTGGCGCGCGACGAACGGATGAAGCAGCGCGAGCTCTATGCCACCAAGATCCAGCGCCTCCAGCGACGCTCCATCGTGTATCGCAACCAGATGCGGCTTGTGCGCGTGAACGGCGTCGCTGTTGCCGTCGACGCGCCCTTCCCGTCGATTGTCAAGCTGCCGGGCGAGTACAGTGCGTGGATGGAGCGAGAGCTGCAGGCGTGCATTGGCCAGGATGTCAACGTCACGGTGCTGGTGACGCTCATTGAGTGCTGTCTCGAGAAAGTGCGGAAACGACCGTCGACGCTGACCCAGCAGGGCTACCAGGAGCTGCAGCTCGCGCTGGCGCCATTCCTGTACGATGACGCTGCGTGCTTTGTGCGAGAACTAGCGTTCTTCTTGTCGTGTCGACTGAATATGGACGCGTACGACGAAGTGATCGAATACTGCTGTGGCGACGCCAGTGCGTGCTCCACTAAACAGTGCTGTGTCTTCGCCGACACCAACGAAGACAGTGCGGTGGCGTAGGCGTAGCCGTGGGAGATCGGAAATGGATTATTTCTAATACGAATATGAATGGCTGCCGTTTACGATACTGTCAACTCACAATCCTGCTCATTACGGAGCACTTGCATAGGCCACGTGATCTCGACCGCGACGGTCGCGTTGTATTCTGTGGAGCGGCTACGTGAGCTGCAGCGATGGCGAACGACGCAAGACCACTGATTGTGTAATGGAAGGATCCCACGCTGGAGTCAGACACTCACCGCGACGTCCTTCTGCTACAGCTGCTGGTGCTGCAGCAAAGCGAGCAGTGGATGGTCGACACGCTGGCCGTGTGCATGGCTTGGGGCTGTCTTCTGTTTGTCGAGCAAGATGGTCGCAGCTTTCTGGTGGTGGCCATTGCCGCGATTGTCAGTGCTGTGCTTCTGTGTTGGCGGTCCTTCCCACGCCAGCTACGATTGATTCTGCTGTACCAAATCGTTCACCGCGGTGGTTCGTTGTCGGCGCGGCAGTTCTGTGGACAAGTGACGAGTTCGTTGCAGGTGATAAGAGCAAGAACGCACTCGTTATCAGGAGGGCGAGCTGATGACCACTCGATAACTCATGTGATGTCTGCCGCAGATTGGTCGCTGCCGCCACTGGTGGTCGCAGCGCTGTTCTTGGGTTTCGTGCGACGACAGCTTGGTATCAGGAAGTGCATGGCATGTCTTGTGTGTTGGTCCCTCAATCCGTTCTGGTCTAGAGAGGATTCTTACCACGAGATGTTTTTCTGGGAAGGTTCGCTCTCGCTACGGCTGGTATGGTGGTGTTGGTTGCGTACTCCGCAGGCATCCACGAAGCGTGTTTTCGTTTGCTGGCTGAGTACGCGGACGTTCAAAACTTCGCACGATCATTTGGCGCCTTCGGCATGTCGTTCTTCTACATCATCAACCTCAAGATGGCCGGCGTGGCCCAATTTCGCAGAGATACCCAATGATTGATTTGATCTGGATTTCAATGATTGAAATTGCTTGGTGTCGTCTCGCATTCGAATGCGCTTTCAAAAACTGCAATCATTTGCTTTCACGATCAATGTTATCGTCGAAAACGTGATCGAATCGGCTGTCGCGCTTGCTACTGCTCCGCAATTCCTCGACAAACAAGACGCTGCTAACATCCAGCTCTACGCAGCGTTATGGCACTCGAAGCCCAAGACGGTATCCGTTCTTCTGGATACATTGGCATCATCAAACGTGTTCAGTACTTCATTCAAGACGTGTACGGATTCGGTTTTGGGTGTTTATGAACATGAACACCGCAAGGTCGACACCACTGTGGTCCAGATAGAAGGTCACGCAAAAGCGAGGTTGCTGAAGACACAGCTTTGCTTGCTGGGCGATTTGGAGTCATTGAGTCTGCGCTTGTTCCGTTGCTGTGCTGGATTGATTCTCTCTTGGCGCGATGA
Source organism: Lagenidium giganteum (assembly GCA_002286825.1). NCBI lineage: Eukaryota > Oomycota > Peronosporomycetes > Pythiales > Pythiaceae > Lagenidium > Lagenidium giganteum. The sequence continues at coordinate 46,628 of NSDO01000465.1, forward strand.
GACCAGCTCAGCTTTTTTTTTTTCTGGGACTGTTCGTATGCACCAGTGCTGTGATGGTTATCTCCATGTGGACTGCTCCGATGCTCATCTTACCGAAATCATTGCGCCCTGTTCTGCTTCGCGTGTTTTTGCTTGGACTCGAAACGCAACATGCGTTAATTGGAATCCAATAGCTTCTCTGGGTTGTACGGAAGTGGGACTTTCCAGAGAACTGGTACTACGAATGGGAATAGATCGACCACTGGATCAAAGAAAATTGTGGTGGAAATGAGCTCTGACATACTTCAATCCTGTATCCCATCGAGCAACCGTGTGAGAGCTCCAGTGACGATATAGATACGAAAGCACGATACTACTACTATAGTGCAGGCTGAGGTTCTTCTGTAGGATAACGTCTACTTGACCAATTGAATCGTTCTTTGGAGTTTCGAGGTCGTGATCGGCACGGTTGAAAGTGTCCTACATGCTGCCTCTGTGCTACTGACTTCTTACGAAAGAGTCGTCAGTTCCCACGACACTAGCACTGTACGCCTACTTTATCGGCTTCCGCTAGTAGTTGTCGATGGAATCCCCATATAAATCTCGGTGACAAAGTACCGCTCAAGGGTTGATCATTTTGATCGCAATTGCTTTCTGGACTTTGATCCTTGGATTGCGGATTTTGGCATCGCCGGGTGACTTTGGATGAAGAATTCCACCTCTCGGCGACATCGACTTTGGCAGTGTCTTTGTCACTTCTGTGTGGCATATTGAACTCACGTGATTGTGCGTCTCAGCGTGTCATCGGTTCCATTCAAGTGCTTAGCCACGTGATTAAGTAGCGTATTGGTCACTACGTTGCTGGGAATCAGGTGGCACGTCTTGCAATTGTCGGGCATGTTACCACGCGCCCGACAGTCTCGAGGTGCTTCATCGTTGCCAGGGCATCCGAGGAGATAGCACCATCACAGAGGCGCTGATATTCATCTTGCACTGCAAACACTCGCTGCTGCACTAGCTGATAAAGCATGTCCGCTGTCATATGCAGTCTATGTCAATTCTTCTGCGTGTTACTCATATGTCCTTTCACCAGGGGAATCACCTTGGGCGAGCTATGCAGCAGTGCACCATGCACCGCGTACCGCGTAAAATAATTTGGGTGCCGTTTGATCATCCCATTGCCCAATAGTTGCTTCGTCGATGCGTGACAGCTTCAGCAAGGTGCGTTGTGCTAGGGAGCAGTTGTGGTTCTCCACAAAGAATGTACTTGATCGAACGTCTTTTTGTGCTTCGTGAGCGAGCCGCGTATTTTAACTGCAGCTGATAAACGACAATTACGCCGAAATTCCAGTGCGAAGACTGCAGCGGTTGCTTGTGACGGTGCGTGGGGTGTTGGCAAGAATGGTGGTGCTGAAGGTCGGATGGTGTTCGTGTTGGTTGGCTTTTCGCAGTCACTTCCGAGTTTGACTACTCGTTCTCGGAGAACGGTCTGGTGGCGTACCACAACAATGCTCTTATCGGTTCGACGGTAAGGCGTGTGACGCGTCTGCATGATGGGTGGCAGTTTGCTGAGAACGTGCTGTGTGACGCGATGCAGAGCTTGAAGAAGCAGTACACGAACGAGCAGATCAACCGCCTCGTCAACTACATCTTGCGCTACGTCGCGGACCTCGACATCCCAGTGAAGCGGTTCGTCGACATCCTCTTTGATCGCTGTGTGCATCCGTTTTCAACTAACATTTGAACGCTTTCTGTGTGCAGCGGCACGTGCATTCGATTTGTAAACGGCAGTAAGCACTGTTCGTAAGCTCCAGAGCGATTCCAGCGCTTGCTTTCGTCCTGCACCACTGGCGATCACGATAACCTATTTTGTCTAGGCGGAGTGGTACCCCTCCCGTCACCACCTCAACAAGTGCCCGCTTGAACAGACGCCTACCGAGCCACGCCTTCTCCCGCCGATGGTGCTGTTGTACTCAGTCGAGCGCGCGCGTGAACTCCAGCGATGGCGTACGCGAAGAAACATGCTGCGTGTACCAGTTGAAATCGCTGTGTCTGTGGCGCTCTATGCAGGCGGCCTCAACTTGACCAAGTGGGTCGCAGCGCAGGGCGGTAACCTCGTCCTCTTCGGCATGGACTTGATTCGAGCGATCGTTCAATGCACGCTCATGGCGCAGGTGTACTCTGCAGAGCTTAGCGTTAAGTTGCCAGGGTGGCAATGGGTCATGATTGTGGTGTCGTCCATTCTAACGACGCTCTCGTTGCACTTTTTGTTGCTGGTTTACTTCATCGACACCCAAACATGCGAGCTCTACGTGTTCCCATGCAGCCGTGCGATTGTGTTTCTTGGGTGGCTCATGGTTGTTCCCGATCAACCACCGTTCAAGGGACGTCGCTTGGCCGTGTTGTTGCTTGTGCTAACGGCTTGCTCCTTGATTGCTTGGAGAGCGCTCCTGACTAGCACTTATGGACACGGTGTGACGTGGGGCATTGGGGACATATGGCGATATCCTTTGTGCTAATGGTGATCTATCGCTTCGTGCTCCAGGTCGTCGCTGATCACGCGAACATGCAAACGACGTCGCTTTCGTGTGGTCTCTTCCTCAACCAGTGTGCGTGGGTGGGTATCTACACGCTGCCTTCACAAGCATACGTCACGACATGGTTCCAGTTGGACGTGTTCCTAACTGTTGGTTGGTGTATCTGGGAATTCTTGCGTTTGCGGTTCAACACCGTCGTCGTTATCGCCATACAGGACGAGCTACTACCGGATTTGCGTGGGCGCAGCATTGTCGACGTAGCGCTACTCCGTGCCAGCGACTGCAAGAACAAGGACCACGAAAAACCACTGCATGCGCAACTGAAAGCGTCTACACAACCTTCAGATGCGCGTCGTGACTTGTTGATGCTACAACTGATGGTTTTGCAGCAAGGAGAGCAGTGGATGGTCGACACGCTCGCGGCGTGCCTGGCGTGGGGCTACCATTTGCTCCTACCGACGGATTTCGCAGCGTCAGATGGTTCTGGTTATTCGATGGTGTCCCGTCCTCTCAGGTCTCCGTTGATGCCCATCGCTTGGCTTCTTGGTGTCGTACTACTATGCTGTTGTTTCATACCGCGCCAGTTGCGTTCGTCGCTGCTGGGTCAGTGCGCTCTCGCTTTCAGTTCACCTCGGTGGGTAATGGTCGCGTTGGCAGTTCTCTGGACAAGCAATGCGTTGATTGGAGGTGAGCAACCAAGCTTGGACGGTCGCCGCAAGGGCTGGTTTACGAGAGACTAATATGTTGGTGCGATGCAGGGAGTTGTCGCGGTTGCTTCGATATGAGCAGCGGTCGCTAGTTGAGTCAAGTGAAGCGTCAAATGTTGCTTGAGCATTCTTTTCAATGGGCAGAACCGACCCCAGTATTGGCCATCGAGAGTCGAACGTGCACGATGGGTAATGCAACAAGACGCTAGCGAGAAGATCGTCGTGTTGACGTCAGTAGTATGCTAGAGGCACACATGGTTATCGATCAGCGCCATGAAAGTGATGCCACTATTCGGCAGCAGAGATACATACGAAACGGGTTTTCTTCCCGTTCTGTCACGGCGGCCATGCAGCTCTGAAATTAGCCGCAGCCACCTCTCGCAAGCCCAGTGCTTCGAGCGAAACGATTGCGATCACAAGAACGGCTGCGGGACAGCAAGGGGGGGGGGGGCATGTATTCAATTGAGCGCCTGCTTGTGCTCCATGAGCAAGTCAAGGCAAGCCACCTGAGTGCGTTAGCTCACTACGTGCGTGGTGTTGGCGTCACTGGGATCCGTACTCCTTCACCATGGCTCACGCGGCCGCGGCCAGGTTTGGCAACGGTGCTCATCCATGGCCTCATGCTAATGACGCCCGCAACGTTGAGAGCCATGGCCGACCCTTTTGGCGATTACAATGGACTCGTTATGGCCTCACTCACGTGGCTGGTGGCGTTGCTTACAGTGGCATCATTTGCGCCAGTGCGAGCACTCAAGCGATGGAAGATGGCGCTTGCACTCGTTGTGTCTGTGGGAGTATTCGTTGAACAATTGTTACAATCCTGGTTTCTGGGTGCGGTATGCCTTGTTCAGATGGACCGTACCTTCCGTTGGACGCAGTACATCTGTCGCATCGCTGATTTGTCGATTTTTACTGTGGCATTCGCTGCTATGTTTTTGATCTTCGTACAGCGCCAAGTCGGTCGACTGAGATGCTTGGCATGCCTTGCGTGTGCAGCGTGCTGGTCCATCAATCTTCAAGCCCAATATTATGCCTACAACGAACCCTATTGGGGCCAAGCGTTTGCAAACTTACGCGCAGTGGTGCTGGTTGCCTATGTCACGGGCATTCATGAAGCAATTTTTAGTTTGCTAGCTGGATGGGCCGGCCTTGAAGATCTCATACGGCCATTTGGAACCATCGGAATGACGTACTTTCATGTGATCAACCTCAAGCCAAGATACAATTCCTACTACGACTACGAGTCGGGATCCCTACAGACTGATAGCTTTGGTATTATTGCAGGGGTGCCGTGGACTCCACTGATCGAAGTTGGATGGTGTCTGGTTGGCTTGCTCTGCATTCGCCGTCGCTTCTGGAAACTCACTCAGCTCTCTGCGGCCGCCAACATTGATACAGAAGACGTCATTGAATCAGCAGTCGCCATCGCAACAGCTCCGCACTCGCTTGACAAGCGTGCCGCTGCTCGCATTCAGTTGTACTCTTCGTTGTGGCGTTCGAAACCGCACACAGTGTCCAGCCATTTGGAGCAGCTAGCATCGACCAACGTATACAAGAGCTCGTTCAAGGCACCTGCCGGTACATGCGTTGTTGACACTGACCACAGCGCCAGAAACCTTGACATTCAAGTTGAACGCCAGAAAAGAACGAAGTTGCTGAAGGCACAACTAAGCTTGCTGGGGGACATGGAGACGTGGAGTTTGCGTTCGTTTGGCGCGTGTACTGCCATCATCTTCTGCTGGTTTGATGTGTACAGCTTCTATGGTTACGACTTCGACACGACTGCCATTGTGTCGGCGGCGTTAGTGGTTGTTCTGTGGACAGCTCCCGTCTTTATTCTTCCATCGCCCCTGCGCACGGTTCACTTTGGTGTTTTCTCGCTGGGACTCGAGAGTCAACAGGTAATGATCGCACTCCAGCTGCTGCTCTGGGCGGTGCCGCAGGTTAATAGGCCAAGGTACTACTACTATTATAGCAACTCCTATTTGAGCACCGAAGTCTAAATAAGCCATCCCACGACCGGAAATGACGTTGTATTTGAGATTACAATACCATACCAAGCCGGGTTGTTTTGTTGAGTAGTCGATTTCGTAGATATCGCATGTCCAAGTGAACATTCAAGGGATGATGTCGCGCTACATAGTGTTTAGAAATGTGACAGAGCACCACTGCATGAGCAGCATAAGATCCGACGTCAGATCCGCGCCGCAACTGGCTATTACTGCAGTTGGTGGTGCTGTAGCAGGGCAAGCAGTGGATGGTCGAGATGATGGGAGTGCTAATGAATTGAATGTGCCTTCGATTCTTGGATCGTGTTTACAGTGACTACGACTAACCTGTGTTTCCGAAGCCTTTGGTGATCGTAGCGGTTGCGGAATTACTAGGCGTTGTCTTGCTCTGCGTCTGGTTCATGCTACGCCAACTGCGGTTGACTTAGTTGCATCGGTGGGCACTCGCCATGAGTTTGCCGCGGGCGCTCGTTGCCACGGCAGTCCACCGGACAAGCAACGAATTCGTCACGAATGGTGAGCTCAGAGCATGCTAGCAGGGCGAATTGACACGAAGAGAACTGACGTAGTGCTTGGCACAGGGCTGTGTTTGCTGCTACCGAGGGACATGTTCAGACTGCAACGACAGGCAAGCCATTTAAACGAGCTCGGTTTTAGACGGAAAACTTCACGTTCATGTTCGCGGTCCGTGTTGTCATTGTGATGGTCACCGCAGCGTTGTTTGCTCCAGTGCGAATGTTGAATTGGTGGAAGCTCAGCCTTGGTTTGTGAGTCTCCGTCGGCGTATTTATCATGCATTCGGGAGACTGTGTTCTCGGCACTTTATTGATGGGTTCCATGTGTCGGAGCATGAACCACTCCTGGTTGCTTATTCTACAGCCTTTTGCATTCAAATCAAGTGCGGTGTCCATTCGTTTGGAGAGTTTCGTGTCTGCGAACGTGCTCAGGAATTCAGTCAAGGCACATTCCTAGGTGATATAGTTGATCCAAGATACACAGCGCGATCCAAGACGACGTTGATAGGAGTGCTACACTGAATGCAGTGTCGAATTGATTCGTGAACAACGTGAGGTTGGAATTAACTGGCGCCATAATTCGCTTCCACTTCAGCCACCAATTGCATTTCATTGGACACGGGTGCGGTGGGGAACTTGGCCAAGTAGCGCCACTTGCTCACCACGTAGGTATGGTAATACACCAGAAACACAGTGCACACCACTGTAATAGTCACCACACTAGCTAACGAGTGCTTGCCAAACTGAACCCAGCTCAGCACGACTAGCTGAATGTACGTCAACCCGTAACCTGACGCAAGATGTGGCAACACATAGCAGCAGAGTGAGCAAAAGAGCGCACATACTCGGCGCGATGTAATGTAACGTACCCCACCGGAATGCACGCTCGCTCAACAGCCATGAATCCTCGCACGTCTTAAGCCACCAGAGCGAGAACGGCGACACGACCGACAACTCACTGACATCCAGCGCTCGAATGTCTCCTTCCAGCGTGCTGTTTGTGAACTGCGCAGTTGCCAGTAACAGCATCATGCATACCAGCATGCACAGCAGCATACACAGCACCTGACAAACCATCACGAAGTTAGTTGATTCGATTCCAAGTCAGGAATCCGTGAACGAGACAGCGAACGAACCTCGATGCTACAAACAGTGCCGTAAGTGAATATGAGCGCGTGGTTAAGGGGTGTCTCTGGGAGGTCAATCTCGACAATCGAGACCATCGAGATCAACGCCAGAGTAGCGCAAATCTGGGACAACGTCCGTAGTTGCCGGCAGCGCGCCTCGACGCTGCGCTGCTCGTTTTGCAATTTCAGCAGCCGCCGCTCATGCTCCAAATCTTCATTGCGCCGCATCAGTTCGAGCTGCAGCATGATCTCACGCCATTGCTTGAGCTGCTGCTGGTGCGCTACGTCTTCGTCTCGCCATTGCTTGGAATGCTGGACGTGACGCGCACCGAAGGCAGTGTCGACAGCAGCAGCCACCCCGCTCATGGGTCGGTCGCTACTTTTCACTACTGGCTATGCTCACGCCCATCTTGAACGGCGGTGGTGTTGGGCACGTCTCCATGCACAGGCACCGCTGCCCATCAGGAATGCCGATCTGAGAAGTCCATTTGCGTCCCATGTCGCAATTGATGCGTGCTGCTGAGCTACAACTTCAATATCGGTCGATGGCTCCCTTACTTACACGGAGGGGAAGTAAGATCGGTACGCTCCACGTGGATCCATCGCCCTGTTGCTTGTGCTCTTTGTTCGTCCTTTTTCAAACAATGCGCTCGTATCATCGATTGATGCACTGCTGAAAGCAGCGCTCAAGTGACATCACTGCAGCGGTTGGAGATCTTGGTTGTCATCAGTGTCGCTCATCAAATGATGATGCTCATCTTCTGAGAGTTTAACGAGAGTTCTCTTTGTTCCCATTGTCTGGCTGAGGCGTTCTGAGCATCACATCATGGTGTTCGTTCGCTGGTGTGATGAGTTACCGCGCACGTAGATAATGATGCCACCGCGATCTTCAAGCGCCGACCTCAGGTTGAATGATAACCACTCGACGCATCCGTGACGCGTGTCTGCTGTGAGTGGGCTCCTGCTTGAATAGTCGAAGAGATAAGGCTGTGGAAATTCTAGGAATAAACTAGGTGAGCATCACCTGTGCGATCAACGCCTCAAGCACGACAGTTTATGATCATTTCGAGATTAAATAACGCCGCCGCTGGTCTCGGCCGCGGGCGTCAACTGCGTTACCGTGTACGCCGGCGGCTCTGGGAACTTGGCCAAATAGCGCCACTTGCTCACCACCTGCGTCTGGTAATACAGCAGGAAGGCCGTGCAGATGACTGTGATCGTCACCGCTGTTGCCAACGAGTGAGGAGCGAACTGGACCCAGCCAAGCACCACGATCTCGACGTAGAAGAAGCCGACGCCTGCACACACAGTGACGTGGCAGGCAACCGCAGATGAACGAACCAACTCGGTGTTAGCAACGAGCAAATCCTAGGTGATGCATCTGGAAAGACAGCAACGTACCCCACCGAAAGACACGCTCGCCCGAGAGCCACGAGTCCTCGCACTTCTTGAGCCACCAGATCGAGAACGGGGACACCACCGTCAGGTCTGCGACATCCAGCGCGCGGACGTCTTCCTCCAGCGTGTGCGTCGCGAACTGCGTCGCTGCCAGCAGCAGCATCAAGCACGCCAACATACACAGCAACATGCACAACACCTGCCGCCATCATCATCATACACCCATCAGTTAGTTGATGGATGGAAACCTTCATCATCATTATAACCCCCAAGCAGACCTCGATGCCACACACGGTGCCGTAGATGAAAATGAGCGCATGGTTGAGCGTCTCCGGCAGGTTGATCTCCACGATCGAGACCATCGAGATGAACGCCAGTCGCGCGCAGATCTGGGACAGCATCGTCAGCTGCCGGCAGCGCGCTTCGATGGCGCGCTTCTCGTTCTGCAGCTTGAGCAGCCGTCGTTCCCGCTCGACCTCGTCGTTGCGCCACACGAGCTCGCGCTGCAACGCGTCCTCGCGCCACTGCTTGACCTGGCGGCGGTGCGCCAGGTCTTCGTCCCGCCACTGCTTGGCGTTCTTGAGGTCATACGCGCCGAAGACGGCGTCCACGGCCGCGCCCACGCCGTTCATCGATCAACCGATCGATCAAGCAAAGCGATCGGCCGCTCCGTCAATCAACGCGCGACCGTCTCCTGCTCAGCTGGCCCTGTGCGTGTGTGTTCGCGCTCACGTTGGGGTTCAATGCAATAATTGGTGTCACTGTGTGCGAAATACCCCTACCCCAAGTGGAAAACCCCATTGCGATCAGACCACAACATGGCTTCTTGCCAGGACGGGCCTGGATGGGTTTGTCTCAATTGATAGGAAGAGTGGGCGCGGGGACAAACTGTGGTGGAACACGAATGTGATTGCGACAAAAGGTGAGTGGTTACCCTTCCACGTCCTTTCACGCCTTGCGCAGCACGAGCGCAAGGAGCGCCATGCGCACGAACATGCCGTTCTCCATCTGACGGAAGTACGCGGCGCGTGGGTCAGTGTCCACTTCTTCAGCGATTTCGCCCACGCGGGGAAGTGGGTGCATGATCACGAGGCTCGGCTTGGCTGGCACGAGCGTGGCGTTCGTGATGATGAAGCTGTCCTTGACGGCGTTGTACTCCTCGAGCGACTCGAAGCGCTCCTTCTGCACACGAGTGACGTACAGCACGTCGCTCTCGGCGATCACCTCCTCCAGAGACGCAGTCTCGTGCTGAACGACACCGCGGGCAGCGAGGTCATCAAAGATGTAGCGTGGCATCTTCAGACTTTCTGTCAACAGTGACAATTGATTCGAGGTCACTCATGGTCGCTAGGTGCTGACATTGCACGGCGCACGTACCAGGAGAGACATAGTTGAGCTTGACGTTGAAGATGGACAGCAGGCGCGACAGTGAGTGCACCGTGCGGCCGTTCTTCAGGTCGCCAACCATAGTGACAACCTTACCAGCGAGTTCGAGCGTGCCCAACTCGCTGTAGATCGTGTACAGATCCAGCAGCGCCTGCGTTGGGTGCTCACCAACACCGTCACCAGCGTTGAGCAATGGCTTCTGCGTGGCCGACGCCGCTGCCGCTGCGCTGCCCTTGACTGGATGACGTAGCACGACCACGTCGGCGTAGCATTCAAGGCAGCGCATCGTATCCGACAGCGTCTCGCCCTTCTGCGCACTGGACGAGCTCTCGTTGATGGCAATGACACGGCCACCCAAGCGCAACATGGCTGCCTGGAATGAGCAGCTGGTGCGCGTCGATGGCTCGAAGAACACGTTTGCCAGCAGCTGCAATGATTCCACCAGCAACAACAGGCGTTAATGCGCGTGCCCAGGTCGTGGCATCTCTCACATCGCAAAGGCTCACCTTGCCGTGGAGCAGCTCCGACGCGCCCTGCGCCTTGACCATCGCCTTCATGTCATCCGCGACCTGCAGCACACGCTTGGCGCTCGCCACTCCGAACTGCTCGATGGACAGAATATCCGTGCCGGCCCATGATCCCGGCGTGGTCTTGGCGTCCAACGGCGCTCCGCTCATCTTCGACCACTGGTTCCTGACGCGGAGATCTTCGATGTTGATAAATGCAGTCAGCATTGACTGACGGCAAGCAATTACTTACAATACATTATTGGAAACTATATTGTTGTATTTTTCTGATTGCACCTTGCTCTCTTTGCATGGTACTGTACGGTACATTAACGTGAGCTCTCACGCGTTTAGGGGTACTCTAGATGCCATTTTATGCACTGCTTGAGCGGACGATGTAACATAATTAATGCAGTCCGTCCACCAGCGTACGCTAATAGAAAGATCACGCGAGTTAACGTAATCCTAATGTGAATTCTCTGGCATTGCCAGAATTGTCACTTCAAACAGTGCTCCACCAGAGCAAGTGTAGTTACCTAAATTCACTAGTTCCGAAGTTCCGAAACACGAGTACATTGTACCCAATCGACACTTYAAACGAGGGACCACCAGAGTGATTGTAGYTATTAAAATMMAGTAGTGCGTRAAGYTCCTAAACMTGATCTGAACCGGTTCCATGTCACCGAACCGATGTAACASCAMYAATTATGATCATGGTAGGTTTTATACACAATGCGGGACYGAGTTCCCAAGTTCCACAAAAAAATCTCTACACTGTCTCTCYMTATCTYYTTTCTCTTCTACCCCCTACCCCCCCTCTCTATAAATATTTTATATATATATATATAAAAGTATAGGAACTCGGAACCCGAGCACCAGCGGCAGATGTCAATGTAACCACAGCCCTTCTAGATATTAAAAGTTGGTTCCG